>PVJC01005774.1:0-57397 GCA_004026665.1 Murina feae | reverse complement strand
TCCAGACTAAAATATTTTAAATAAAAATGTGGAAGAAAAAAACACCTGATAGACACACTCCCAGGAACAAACTGGAATTACAAATAAAATGCAGAAAAACTTCCTGAATAATACACAGACAAATTGCTGGAGAGAACCCTAATACCCAAGGACCGGAAGTGGAGACCACATAGAGACTGGTAGGAGGGGTGGAGGCACGAAGCGGCTGGCCAGGTGCCCACAGACAGCAACTGAAGATCTGGAGACATATCTCAGTTGAGAAGGGTTGCCACTAAGAACTTTGGGCCCCCCAGAACAGAGCACCAAAACTGAAAAGGATACTCACATAACATCTGGCTGTGAAAAGCAGTAGGGTTGCAGCTATCTGTCAGGGAGCAATGGCTGGAAATTCAGGATTCCTCTTAAAGGACCAATGCACAAAATTTCTTGTGGAACTACCCACCTCGTCCTCCAGCAGAGGGAGGTAGAATGGACTGAAGCTGTTTAAGCAGAAGCCAAGATTGGGGACTCAGAGGTTAGAGTTCAGAAGGCAGACACCACCAGTTTCCTGTGCTGAGTCATTCTCTCACCCAGCAGAGGAGAGCTTTCCCACAAAGACATTTGATAAACAGGCAGCCTTGCCTTGGGGAAAGACAGTTGACCTGCCCTATTGGAAAACATCTTGCCCTGAGACCACATCAGAGATTAAAAATAACAGCCTCCCGGGAGAAGCAACTGCCCCACCCTATTGAAGAAAACTCGCCAAACATGAGGATTGTTGCCTGGGGGGCAATTCAAGTTGGAATCCTATCAGTCTATAGCTAGTGGCAATCTCTGAAGGTTTTGAGTCTTTGCGTGATCTAATTAGTCAGAAACAGCCTTTAACACTGTCCTGCACTAGAAATTGAGAGGTATAGAGATCTACCTACTACATAGTAACAAAGTTAAACAGACAGCCAAAATGAGGACTCAAAGAACCCCCAAATGAAAGAACTAGAGAATTCCCCAGAAGAAGAGATAAATGAAGCAGTGATAAGAAATTTATCTGAAACAGAGTTCAGATGAATGATGGTAAAGATGCTCAGCAGTATGAAAAAAATAATAATAATGAAAACAGAAATAAAAAATGACATAGCACAAATAAAGAACACATTGGAAGGAATACTCACCAGATTATGTCAAGCTCAGGATCAAACCAGTGAATTAGAAGATGGTTTAAAAAATTACAAAAGCAGAAAACTAAAAAGGAAAAACAACTAAAAACAGAAGGACAGCTTAAGGGAATGTGGACCAATGTGAAACATAGTAATATTAAAATAACAGGTGTGCCAGAAGAGGCAGAAAGAAAGAAAGGATTGGAGGACATGTTTGAAGAAATAATAGTAGAAAACTTCCCTAATCTGGTAAAGGAAAGGGTCACACAAGTTCAGGAGGCATAGAGAACCACAAGCAAGAAGAACACGAACAGGCCCACACCCAGAAACATCATAATTAAAATGCCAAAAATTAAAAACAGGGATAATCTTGAAGGCAGCAAGAGAAAAGCAATTTATTACCTGCAAAGGAGCTCCCATAAGGCTGACACCTGATTTCTCATCAGAAACTCTGCAGGACAGAAGTGAATGGCTTAAAGTACTCAAGGTAATGGAAAGCAAGGATCTAAAACAGATTACTGTATCTAGCAAGGCTATCATTCAAGACAGTCAGTCAAATAAAGAACTTCCAGGACACCCCTCCCCCCCAAAAAAAAGGCTAAAGGAGTACATCACCACCAAACAAGCATTACAAGAAATGCTAAAGGGACTGCTGTAATGAGAAGGAGAAACAGAGAGAGAAACCTAGGAATTAGAATGGCAATAAATAAGTACCTATCAATAATAACCTTAAATGTATATGGACTAAATGCTCCAATCAAAAGGCATAGAGTAGCTGATTGGATACATACACATGACCCAACTATATACTGTCTACAAGAGATCCACTTCAGAGCAGAAGACACATACAGTATGAGAGTGAAAGGATGGGAAGAAAGTTTTCCATGCAAATGGAAAAGGAAAAAAAGCTGGAATAGCAATACTCATATCTGACAAGTAGATGTCAGAAAGGCCATCACAAGAGACAACAATGTTCATGACATAATACTAAAGGGATCAATCCAATAAGAGGATATAACCTGGGTAAACATATATGCATCCAATGTAGCAGTACCTAAATATATAAAAAAAAACTTGTAGAAGACTTTAATGGAGTGATCGACAACAAAACAGTCATACTAGGTAGTAGGGGACTTTAACACCCCACTGACTTCAGTGGATAGATCTTACATACAAACGCTTAACAAGGAAATAATAACTCTAAAGGACACACTGGATCTGATCTATTTAATTGCCATTTATCAAACATTTCACTCCAAAGCAGCAGAATATACATTCTTCTTAAGTGCACATGAATCATTCAGAAAGATAGATCACATGTTAGGGCACAAATCAAGTCTCCACAAGTTCAAGTAGACTGAAATCATATTAAGCATCTTCTCAGATCACAGTGGAATGAAATTAGAAATCAACCATAGTAAAAACATACAAAAACATTCAAACACATGGGAGGCTAAATAGCATGTTATTAAACAACTAGAGGCCCAGTGCACGAAATTCATGCCCTCTGGAGGGAGTCCCTCAACCCAGATTGTGTGAGGGCACAGGCCAGGTCAAAGGACCCCAGTGGTGCACAATTGGGGCCAAGGAGTGACTGTGGGAGGGCTCCAGGGCATGTCCAGCCCATCTCGTTCAGTCCCAATCAGTCAGACCCCAGCAGCAAGCTAACCTACCAGTCGGAACATCTGTCCCCTGGTGATCAGTGCACATTCTAGCAACTGGTTGACTGTCTGCCCCCTGGTGTTTAGTGCATGTCATAGCAAGAGTTTGAGCAGCCTTAGCATGTCATTAGCATATTACGCTTTGATTGGTTGAATGGCCAACCATACCACTGGACACTTAACATATTAGGCTTTTATTATATAGGATAAGTGGATTACTAATGAGATCAAAAGGAAATAAAAAACTTCGTGAAAACAAATGAAAAGGAACACACAACAACCCAAAATCTCTGGAAAATAGCAAAAGCAGTCCTGAGAGGGAAGTTCATAGACTACAGACATACTTCAAAAAACAAGAAAAATCAACAATAAACTATTTAACCCTACAACCCAAAGAACTAGAAAGAGAACAACATGAAAAGCCCAGAGTATGTAGAAGGAAAAAATAATAAAGATTAGAGCAGAAATATGTCACAAAGAGACTAAAAAAATAATACAAAAAAAATCAATGAATCCAAGAGCTGATTCTTTGAAAGGATAAAAAAAAAATTGATGAACCATTAGCCAGATTTATCAAGAAACAAAGAGAGAACCCAAATAAATAAAATCAGGAATTAAAGTGGAGAACTAACCACTAACACCACAGAAATTCAAAGGATTGTAAGAAAATACTATGAATAATTCTCTGCTAACAGCTGAACAATGTGGATGAAATGGACAGATTTTCTAGAAAAATACAGTCTCCCAAAACTGAATCAGGAGGAATCAGAAAACCTGAATAGGCCCATAACAACTGATGAAATAGAAGCAGTCATAAAAACACACCCAGCAAAAGCCCAGGTCTGGACAGCTTCACAGGAGAGTTTTACCAAACATTAAAAGAACTAATACCTATACTCCTCAAACTATTTCATAATATCCAAGAGGAGGGAACACTTCCAAAACCTTTGTTTTGGCCAGCATTGTCTTAATTCCAAAATCAGATAGACACTACAAAGAAAGAGAATTACAGGCCATTATACCTAATAAACATAGATGCTAAAATCATCAACAAAATATTAGTGAATTGCATCCAACAATATATTAAAAGGATCATACACCATGGACAAGTGGGATTTATTCCAGGGATGCAAGACTGGTACAATGTTCACAAATCAATAAACATGATACATCACATAAATTGAATGACCAAAATCACATGATCATATCAATAGACACAGAAAAAGCCTTCAACAAAATCTAACACCCATTTTTGAGAAAAAAAATCAGTTAAGTGATACTAGAGGAAGCATATCTCAACATGATAAAGACCATCTAATCTAATAAAAGAGTAATATTAAAATTGACTGTTTCTATGGGACACCTAAGCCATGCCCACCAGCCAATCAGAGTGGCTGTATGCAAATTAACCCAGCCAAGATGGAGGCTGGCGGTCACGGAGCTGGAGTAAGCAGGAGGCTTCCCGTTGCACCAGGAGTAAACTGTCTGCTGGCCGGCTGGGCTTCTCCTGGCTCCAGGCAACATTGTTGCAACATTGTTTCAATTATAGAAGCCTCGGAGCTTAAGCAAACAGCAGGCTTCCGTTGCATCAGCGATGGAGGAAACTGCCTGCCTAGAGTTTACTAAGGCAACATTCTTTCGATTATAAAAGCCATGGAGCTGAAGCCAACAGGAGGCTTCGTTACCTGCCTAGGCCTCGGCTTAAAGGAACAGTGTATCAATTATGGAAGATTAAATAAACCCCGGAAACCTGCTTCCAGCCAGCCTTTCTGGGACGTTGAGTCAGTGGGAGCTGTAGGCAGCCTGAAAATAGCCATCAGCCCCTCACCCAGGCTGATCAGGCATGCCAGCAGGTGGACATCCCCAGAGGGGTCCCAGACTGCTAGAGAGCACAGGCCAGGCTGAGGGACCTCCCAAGTGCACAAATTTTTGTGCACCAGGCCCCTAGTTAATGATAAACCTACAGTGAACATCATATTCAGTGGGAAAAAACTAAAACCATTTCCCCTAACAACAGGAACAAGACAGGGATGTCTACTTTCACCACTTATTCAATACAGTACTGGAAGTCCTAGCAACAGTGATCAGACAAGAATACATAAAAGGCATCCAAATTGGAAAGGAGGAATTAACAACTCATTATTTACAGATGATCTGATATTGTAAATAGAACCCTAAAGACTCCACCAAAAAACTACTAGATTTCATAAATGAATTTGGCAATGTGACAAAATACAAAATCAACACCCAAAAATAGACGGCTTTTTTTATACACCAATAATGATTTCTCAGAAAGACGTACTAAATAAAGGATCCCATTTACCATTGCAACAAAAAAAAAAATTAAGATAATTAGATACTTAGGAATAACCTTAATCAAGAAGGCAAATGACCTGTGCTTGGAAAACTGCATGGCGTTGGAAAAAGAGAGTGAAGACACAATCAAGTGAAAGAATATGCCTGTTCATGGATTGGTAGAATCAACATCATTAAAATGTCCATACTACCCAAAGCAATCTACAGATCTCTATTACAGCATCAATGGCATATTTCACTGAGCTAGAACAAATATTCAAAGTTTATATGGAATGAAGAAAGACCCTGATTAGCTGCAGCAATATTGAGAAAGAAGAACAGAGTTGGAAGAATCATAATACCAGATTTCAAGTTATACTACAAAGCCACCATAATCAAAACAGCCTGGTATCAGCACAAGAACAGGCATATATAGATCAATGTAAAAGAATAGAGAACCCAGAAATTGGCCCAAGCCATTATGCTCAATTAGTATTTAACCATGAATGCAAGAGCATACAATGGAGTAAAGACAGTCCCTTCAATAAATGGTTGGGAAAACTGGAGAGATACATGCAAAAAAATGGAAACTAGATCACCAACTTATACCATTCACAAGAATAAACTTAAAATGGATAAAACACTTAAATGTAAATAGTGATACCATAATAATCTTAGAAGAAACCATAGGCAGCAAAATCTCAGACATCTCTCGTAGCAATATATTTACAGATACATCTACTGAGGCAAAGGAAACTAAAGAGAAAATAAACAAATGAGACTACATCAAAATAAAAAGCTTCTGCACAACAAAACAAAAAGAGGTCAATGATACATCTGGTAAAGGGTTAATACCCAAAATATATAAGGAAGTTATACAACTTAGTAAAAGGAAGACAAACCAATTTAAAAAATAGGCAAAGTTCCTAAGTAGACATTTGTCCAAAGTGGACATACTTATGGCCAAGAGACATATGAAAAAATGCTCAAGACCATTGATCATCCGAGAGATGCAAATTAAAATTACAATAAGGTATCACCTCAAACCTGTCAGAATGGCTACCATCAAATCAACAAATGACAAGTGTTGGAGAGGATGTGGAGAAAAGTGAACACTAGTACACTTTGTGGTGGGAATGCAAACTTGTGCTACCTTTATGGAAAACAATATGGAGTTCCTAAAAAAATAAAATACGGAACTGCCATTTGACCCAGTCATCTCACTTCTCGGAATATATTCTAAGAAACCCAAATCACCAATCAGAAAGAATGTATGCACCCCTATGTTCATAGCAGCACAGTCTATAATAGCTAAGATCTGGAAACAGCTCAAGTGCCCATCAGTAGCTGAGTGGATAAAAAAGTTGTGGTACATTTATACCATGATTAACACATTTTTTTTGCGGGAAACGAGTAAAATGGGGTCCACCAGGGAGACTGTCAATGGACATGAGGAAACACACATTGGAACCTCTAGTTGGAACCGGCAAAAATAAAAATGTTTTACATCGTTGTCGTGTGTGTGCCGCTCATAAACTATGCAGTGAAACGTGGTACATGTGCAAGTTTTGTAATATACCCCTACACAAAGGAAAGTGTTTCAAACGCTACCACACAGTGAAGCACTATTAGGTTATAGTTTTTTTATAAGATCTGTTGAAAATTTCAAAAAAACATTGTAATTTTATATAAATAAAATTATTTTGATTGTGAAAGAGAGTTTTTTATATGTTTACCTAGAATATAGTAATTTTGTGTACATAAAAAATACAATAACATATTTTGCAAAGTAAATAGAGACCTCTTTTTAAACTAAAACACTGAAAGTTTCATAGAAAAATATCAACTAGATCGAAAGATATGAATATTTTATGGAAAGTCTGATTTTGGCGAGAAAATGTCAACAAAAAGCCCCGTGTTACGACGCGATTTGGCGGGAAAATGCCCGATTACAAAGTGTTAATATGCAACTGTAAAAAGAAGAATCTCTTACCCTTTGAGACAGCATGGAGGTAACTGGAGAGAACCATGCTAAGTGAGATAAGGAGTCAGAAAAAGACAAGTATCACATGATTGCACTCATGTGGAATCTAAGTAGCAAAATAAACATGAATGGAGTGGATCTAGAGACATGGAAGTATGGAACGAAGTGCAGAATCTCAGAGGGAAGGTGAGGGTGGGTGTGTGGGTGGAGGTAATTAACCAAAAAGGGAGGCCCAGGGTTACGTGGCTGGCGGAGCTCCGGCTGGGTGGACGGAACCTCCCTCTGCAGGGCAATTGATCAGGGGGGTTCCACAATCGATTGCCCCACAGATGGAGGCTCAGGTCCCCAGTTGGTGTTGCTGCAGCGGGTGAGTAGGGCCTCCCTTTGCAGGCATTTGATCATGGAGCCCCAGCTGGGTAGGCAGGTCCTACCTCTTTGGGGCAATCCATCACGGAGCCTCACGATCGATTGCCCTGTGGAAGGAATTCCAGACTACCTAGCCTGCGGTGCTACAGCAGGTGGGTGGGGCCTCTCTATGCAGGGCGATTGATTGTGGGGCTCCCAGTCTGTGAGAGGGCACAGGCCCGCTTGAGGAAACTACCCCCCCTCTGAGTTCACAAATTTTGTGCATTGGGCCTCTAATAATAATCCTATATGATAAAAGCCTAGGTGGGGCGGATGCCTTTGCGCGACATCATCACAAGATGGCCAGCAGGGGAGGGCAGTTAGGGGCAACCAGGCCAACAGGGGAGAGCAGTTGGGGACCACCATGCTGGCAGGGGAGGCAGTTGGAAGTGACCAGGCTGGCAGGGGAGGGCATTTGGGGGCGAGATTAGGCCAGCAGGGTCGGGCAGTTGGGGGCAATCAGGCCAGCAGAGGAAGGCAGTTGAGGTTGATCAGGCTGGCAGGGGAGCAGTTAAGTGTCAATCAGGCTGGTAGGGGAGTGGTTAGGGGGTGATCAGGCTGGCAGGCAGAAGCAGCTAGGAGCAATCAGGAAAGCAGGCAGTCAAGCAGTTAGGATAAGGTGACCAGATGTCCTGCTTTTAGAAGGACAGTCCCGATTTTTAACAATTTGTCCCGTGTCCCTCGGTGTTTTAAAAAAGTCCTGATTTTTGGAAAGAATGCACGACAAGCTAGGGAACAGAGGGAGAACGGGAAGGGAATATACAGTTTTCAGCGGCCAAGCAGTCAATGGTGTCCCGCTTTACCAATGTTAAAATCTGGTCACCTTAAGTTAGGAGCCAGCAGTCTTGGATTGGGAGAGGGATGTCCGACTGCCGGTTTAGGCCCAATCGATAGGGATCGGGCAGTCAGACATCCCCCGAGGGGTCCCTGATTGGAGAGGGTGCAGGCCGGGTTAAGGAATACCCCCTCCCCTCATTCATGAATTTCATGCACCGAGCCTCTACTGTGTGTGTGTGTGTGTGTGTGTGTGTGTGTGTGTGTGTGTGTATACCCAGCAACCTAAATGGTGGAATAACCATTACAACCAGTTGCTGTGACAGGCACTGCTGTGGCCAATCTCAGCCCAATCCAGGGCCCCATCAGCACCCCCACCTACCGTAATTCCTCCCCTGACTGGCCTCACCCCCAATTGGATGCCCATCCCAATCCGAAGTGAGGCCAGTCGGCTGTGGGGAGGGGCTGCGGGTGGTTGGCCAGTTCTGCCCCCAAACACCCCTCATTGCGTCGGACCTCTGGACCCCACCCATGCACAAATCCATCCATTGGGCCTCTAGTAATAAGTAAAAATGTGGAAGTTTATTGTAAGTATAAAAACCTGTTCCCTCTCTAATGGGAAAAAATCACTTCTGATCTCTCAATTTCTTTGTGTATGAGTTTATAAAGGCTGGCAGCTCTTTGTCTGAATATGACCTTTTCTAATTGACTCTTTCTTATTTCCCCCGAGCTCTCCTAATCGGTCACTGTCCTGCAGGATATCACTTTCAAAGTTCACAGCCCACCGGTTGCCCCCCCTCTTCTTTTCCCCTTATTTTGTAACATTCCTCTATCCTCTGTGAATGTATGTCTTCCTTCCTCATGGGCCCCCTTTATTCCCTCACTGCCCATCTTGTCTCTAAAATTCCTTTCAAATCCAAGTATGTCATTCACAAGCTTCTCCAGTTGCCAGGAAATAAAAGGTGGTGGTGAAATCACCAGTTAGCTAAACTTTGGGTGATAGAGACTCTAAGATTAATGACCTGGTATTACTCATTAAAATGGACTTGGAATAATTTCAGCATCATGAGAAATTTTTTTTGGTTAGAATTTTGATTCCATAATCTTAGATTCCACTAGTTTGCTTGCATTTTTACTCTTTTCTCATGCTTTTGTGAACAGTTTTGTCATGTGCAGTCAACTGAATACTCTGTGTTACTTTGTAATTGCTCACTAACCTGTTTTTCTAGAGACTCCTTAGGGTTCTTTTCATAAATAAACATCTGAAAATTGAATTGAATAAGAGTGTTCTATTAGCAGTGATTTAAGGGTATTATTTAGAAAAAAATCAATTGTGTAGTCTTTCATTTGGCAGAGACTTAAAATACTCAAGTGGGAGTTTACTAAAGAAGTTGCAGCTGATCCTTGAATATACCTTTACTGTCAAGTTTTGCTAAATTACATGCTATTATTGGAGCTTATTATGAATGCCATATCTCCCAATATAATAACTGCCTTTCTTCAGTAATGGGGAGTCTATTTTGATAACTAATTCCTTTAGTTAGCCTTAATGGATATCAGATATGGTGGATGCCTGTTGGTTTTTCTCAAACATTAAATATTCTCAATATCATCCAGAACACTTACTAATACGTATCAACTAAGGTGTGAGGTAAACAGGAAGAAAGTAGAGTCATCACCTGTTTGCACTGAGCCAGTGAGTGTCTATATTGTGGGGCCTGGAGAGTTTTTCATGTCTTGTGTATATGAAGGGTTGGAGTCTTGGGCATATGGTGAAGATTATTTCACAGCTTCTTCTATTGCTTTAAAAACCCGGAGGCTTAGTTAATTCCAGTTTCAGTTTCCTGCTCTTAGTACAGTTTTATTATACACTAGAAGGCCAGTGCACCAAATTTGTACCTGGGTAGGGTCCCTAAGCCAGCGATCAGGACCCATCTGTGGGGCAATCAGGTGGCCCCTGCTGGCACCCGCCTTGGCTAGCCTGGTGTTTCCTACTCGCTGGCCTGCCCCCCGCCGCCGCCACCAGTTGCCTCCCTCTGCAGCAATCAGGACTGATCTATGGGGCAATCGGTGGGGCAATTGGGGGGTGCCCAGCTGGAACCTGCCT
The DNA here is from genome assembly GCA_004026665.1 of Murina feae. Taxonomy (NCBI): domain Eukaryota; kingdom Metazoa; phylum Chordata; class Mammalia; order Chiroptera; family Vespertilionidae; genus Murina; species Murina feae. Next base: position 47,038 of record PVJC01005774.1, on the reverse strand, counting down.
TGGCTGGCCTGGCGCCGCCTGCTCGCTGGCCCTGCCCCTGCCGTCACTGCCAATTGGAGCCTTCGGGCTGCATTGAGCGTCTGCTGCCTGGTGATCAGTGCGTGTTATAGCGACTGGTTGTTCTGTTCATTCCACAGGTTGGTCAATTTGCATATTAGGCTTTTATTATATACAATTATCTGACTCTCTCCTTGGAGAATGGTAGTTTGTCATCCACCTTTGTAAAAGATTTAGTCTGCGTCTCAGCTGCAATTCCAATTGGCCTGGCCTGGATCTTTACCTGATTTTTATACAAATAAAAATTGTGCTAAAAAAACCACATTAGTTTTAGTATAGTAAATGCCATTTAAAATCAAAATCTCCAACCATTGAAAAGCTTACTGAGCTCTGTTCAAGTGAGCTCCTTTATTTCATCAATGGTTGCTATGACCCAGTACTATTACTGTTCAATGAGAGAGATTTGGAAGCTCTCATTCAGGTTCATATAGTTAAGAGTGCCCTGATGTTTGACCTCCTGGAATTTAGTTGAAGGTCTTTTCATTTTCTGTGCTTCAGACAACAGAGTGGACTCTTCCTCTTGGATCCTTTCACTGTTCACCACTGTAGCTCACAAAACAGGGACCCAGTGTCACATTTAACTCCACTCTACCTTTCTAAGTGCAGTCACCTTTCTCAGATGCCATTGTTTGTGGCCATTTTATTAGATCAATCACTTATATAAGAAATCTACCCACCTACATAAGTATTCCAAAGCCAGAGCTTCTATGTAGATGTTGTTCCTTACTCATTCTGCATGATGATGTATCCATTAAGCAAGCACTCGGGCCATACCCTGCCCTGGCGTCATTCTAGACACTGGGCACACAATGGGCAAAGTGAAATGTGGTCTTTGTCCTCAGGAAACAAATAAATGGTTTACTAAGGGGAGAGACCAAGGCAGCAATGTGGCAAGTGGAAGGATCACCCAGCCTACTGTGGGGAGAAGTCAAAGTAGATTTTCCCTGTTATGGTTTCTTATTTTATTGCTTAACAGTAAACTGTTGTCACTTTATTGGTCATTTTGTTTTGGGGATTTCAAATAGGTTAGTAGTTTCTCCTCATAATTTTAACTTTATCTTTTAGTGCATACAGTGCCCCTATTCATTCTAGGGAACACCAAGTATATGAGAGCCACAAAAATCTAGGTTTTAAAGATTTAAAAATTGCTTTTTTCTTAATAGAGCACTGAAAAACGAACAATAACCTTTATGAGCAAATAAACCATTATTTTATATCTTTTTATTCAGCAAATAGTTGAGTGCCAACCCACTTCTTGGCAAAGCCATATTTTAATAGAAGAGGCAGACAAGATTTTGAGCCCCCTCTCCAAACTTCCCTGGGTGTTGCACCTGTTTAACAGACAGTGGGGCTGTTACAGACTGCAAAGGAAGCCATAGGAAACTTCTGCTTTAGAGGGAGCATGTGACTCTTATGTCTCTGGGTTAGGAATCAGGGGAACCAGGGGAGGCTCCATGGAGGAGCTGCTATCTGATGCTGTACTTTTCTTAATCTGCTCAGTTTTACTTTCACTAAAAATAGTTTCCCCTCCCCCATTCCTTTCCCTTTTCTTCTTCCACCTCTGCCCCTCTTCCTCCCCATTCTCCCTTCCATATACCTCACACCTGCTGTCTCTCCTGCCCTTCTTCACCCACATAGTCACTGTCTGAAGTGGTCTTGCTTCTTTAGTTTTATTTTTCAGTTAAAGAGACCACTTTAGTTCCTTCTCAGATGCCTTCTATAACATTGTAAGCCTAATTCAGGCCTCAGAAACACCTAGCTGTACCTTGTAATTTTTTCTCCCAACTATTAGAAGATGTAAGAGCAGAACATAACAGACTTTATCCCTCCCTCTCCTTTGCTGTCCCTTCACCCTCTCCCCAGATATTAAAAAAAGAGGAGCTCTCATAGCTTAGGCCTGGCCGCTTCTTTTCTCTCTCCCCTCCCTTTCCCCAGGTGATTGGATCCATGCCCACGACTTCCTCGGTGTGTCACAGACTCAGATTTCTATCTGAATGCTGTTTCCTTTGTGCTCCAGACCTGCATGTATGCTGCCTAAATGGCATTCTCTGGGACATCTCAGATAGATAACATCCACAGTCATCCTTGTAATCATTTTTCACCAACCTCTCCCACCTGGTGTTGCCTGTCTCAGAAGGTGTCACCCATCCAGCTGTGTGACCTGGAAGTCTGGGATCTCCCACAGCAGCCCATCTTCACTGCTGTTGAGGTCCCAGGAATCTCTGGAATGTGACTGCCAGTCCCCACTGTCCAACACTGGTCCTCTGTTAGGAATGCTTCATAATCTCCTGATGCCTTTTCCCATCAGCTAACTCCCTTCCAACCCCTTCTCCCCTCTGTAGCCAGAGGGGTCACTGCCCCCTCCACACTTTGTCTCCAGTGATGAGCACAGAGCCTGGTACTTGCTGAGTGCTCAGTATTTAACAGTGAATAAAGTTCGACAATACCTGTCACTTATTGTTTTCATCCTGTAGTCTTTTTTGTTGTATAATATTAGTCAGCTATGGCATTATCATGTTTTTCCACTTCCACATTCATGTCAAACTTCTAAAAATCACTCAAGAGTTTCCTAAAGTACAGCCTCCTCCCCAGAGTCCTAATGATGTAACAGGTGTGAATTATTTCCCTTTTTTAACTTTTCCTATCCCATTTATGATTAATAGTATTATTTAGCAGAAAATAATTTCAATTTTATTTGTGTATTTAACATTTTACTCTCTGCACATGCCCTGTCAGAAATTGCATATTTTAAGACTTTATAGAAATTATAAACTATGAATAATTTTAAGACTGTAGATTTTATCTGTTAGCAAGTTTTTTTAAGAAGTATGGATAATTAAATTTGTTCCTTTCTGATGCAGTTCCAGTTTATAAATGATAAACTACAGAGAAAGCAATTCTATTGTTCAGAGAAATATAACATATTTTTATCAAAGGAAACTTTAAAAGACATTTCTTGTTACCCAACTCAAGTGGTGGGGCTTTGTGGATATTTCTGATGTCTATCCTCAAACTGAATTGTGCCAGTTTATAAATCTTACTTTATTTGGTTTTATTTTCTATCTTCAGCTGAAATTATCTAATCTAATAAAAGAGTAATATTGAAATTGACTGTTTCTCCAGGACGCCTAAGCCATACCCACCAGCCAATCAGAGTGGCTGTGTGCAAATTAACCCAGCCAAGATGGAGGCCAGCACTCACGGAGCTAGAGTAAACAGCAGGCTTCTGTTGCACCAGGAATAAACTGTCTGCCTAGGCCACTGGGCCTCTCTCTGCTCCTGGCAACGTAGTTACAATTATAGAAGCCACGAAGCTGAACCAAACAGGAGGGTTCCATTGCAACAGCGATGGAGGAAACTGCCCGCCTAGGCCGGCTAGGCCTCTACTAAGGCAACATTCTTTCAATTATAGAAGCCACGGAGCTGAAGCCAACAGGAGGCTTCATTACCTGTCTAGGCCTCGGCTTAAAGCAACAGTGTATCAATTATAGAAGATAAAACCCAGAAACCTGCTTCCAGCCAGCCTTGCTGGGACATTAGGTCAATGGGAGCTGTGGGCAGTCTGAAAGCCTGAAAACGGCTCTCAGCCCCACACCCAGGCTGCCCAGGCACCCTAGTAGAGACTCAAACCCTGAAGGGACTTTGGACAGCCTGCAAACAGCCTTCAACCCCTCACCCAGGCTGGCTACACTCCAGAGGGGTGAGGGTCCACATTGGGGGGCTTGGCCGGCCTGCAAACAGCCATCAGCCCCTCACCCAGGCTGGCCATGCATGCCAGCAAGTGGACATCCCCCGAGAGATCCCAGACTTCGAGAGGTCACAGGCCGAGCTGAGGGAACTCCCAAGTGCACAAATTTTTGTGCACCTGGCCCCTAGTTTCATTATAATTGATAAAACATGTGGTTTATCAAACCCCAGTGAGATGCTACTTCACACTGAAATAAGCCAGACACGAAAGGAAAAATACTGGAAGATTCCACCTACATAACATACCTAAAGAAATCAAATTCATGGAGACAAAGTAGAAGAATGGTTAATAAGGGCTGGGGCAGATCTCACAGCAGTGTGAATGTACTTAATGTCACAGAGCCTTAAAAATGGTTAAATGGTAAATTTTATACTATGTATATTTTACCACACTAATACAAAAAGTTTATCAACACTACATGTAAATCTACAAAAACCTCAAAAGTTTAATTAAAAAACTACAGATAGAAAAAAATAGGTATATTCTTTCACATTCTTTGCTCAACTTACTGAAACATTTGTTGTTATGTTAAATTTGTATTGATGTCATAGTTGATAGAGTGAGAAATTTAACCTAAGGCTCCTGGAGTTTGTTCCTGGCTTGGTGTCTTTTAAGACCTCACTACATCCATACAGCCCAGTTACAGAATGTGTGCATTATATATTAGACTAGTTGTGCTCTTGACTTTTTAAAAATAAATATGATCGGGTAATAAATCCCTGTTAAAGGCTGGTGAAATGTAATCAGACAATTTTAGAATTTTTTTATCTATGCTAGTGTGTGATAGAGTGAGAGAAAACAAGTCAAGTTGCTTACCTCTGACATTTTCTTATTTTCCAGGTATACCTGGAAAGACTTTTAACATATGCAGAGATAGATATCTGTCCAGCCAACTGGAAGCGAATTGTTCTTGGTGCGATTCTGCTGGCCTCCAAGGTGTGGGATGACCAGGCTGTGTGGAATGTGGATTACTGCCAGATCCTGAAAGACATCACAGTGGAGGACATGTGAGTATGTGTGTATGTTGGAGAGGAGAGCAGTAGAACTGCTTGGAAAGAGATTGTGTCTTTTGAATGTCTTTACAGTATAGAATGAATGAATTTGAAAGTCTTTTGGGAGCTGATGATATACAGTGAAGGCACGGTTGTGGAATATTATATGTAAAAACCTGTATTTCTTTTAACTATGCGTCATGAATAGGTACTGACAAAAGCTTTACTTTCATTAGAAAGGTGTAGAACAGTGCCTTCTCCAGTCTGTGGCAGTTTACATTTGAGTTGTATCCCACTACAGACTGATAACACAGAGTTAATGTCCTACACCATTCTTTTGTGGGCCACAGAAAGAGCAGAAGAATTAAAATATTGTTTCTTTTCTCTTTTTTTTAAATATTGATTTCAGAGAGGAAGGGAGAGGAGGGGAAAAGATATAGAAACATCAGTGATGAGAGAGAATCATTGATCAGCTGCCCCACTCTGGGGATTGAGCCCCCAAACCAGGCATGTACCCTGACCAGGAATCTAACTGTGACCTCCTGGTTCATAGGTTGATGCTCAGCCACTGAGCCTAGCCAAACAGGCTCTTTTTAGTTTCAGAGTGAAAACTTTTACTGCTTTGTCATTCTTATAGGTTCAGTTGGTTAAAATGAGCATTCTGTCCCTGATGCCTGTCATGCATCTCGTTAGGATGGCATGTTCTCCCCAGCTGGGCTCAAGTGCCCACAGTTCAGTGGAAATACCATGGCGGGAGAGGACACTCCAGGGCTCTTTGGGCAGCCTTAAAATTTCTCATATGGTTCAATCCTCAGATTTCGGTAAGGACTGTTAGCAGGAGACCTCTGCAGGCCTATTCCCTGGGATATCTGGGGTCTGGATTCAGAGCCTTTTAGGAGGAAGGAACTGTTTTGGAAAACAATCAGGATGAACTACTTAAAGTTGCTTATGGTTTATAGTAACTTTTGACACTGTTCATACTAAAATTTTTCTCACAGTATTTGTTTGGCTTTCTTGAGGAAACATTTGGCTGCAGGAGGTTCCCAGCTGTGTCCTAATCCATGACATTTCCCTGAACCAAATAGTCCTGGGGATTCAGAATCTTCACGGTGCCTATGACTACTACTTTTTGGGGTATCACATGGATTTCTCACCAGATTGGGGCACCCATGCATTGTTTACTGACTTTTTGGGCACCCCGTTTTATGGCTCTTATGAAGCATACTTGTTGATGTTCTTTCAGTCTTTTGTTGCAGAGCTCTTTCCTGCCGCTGAGTTATGAAACTCCTTCCTGTGTCTGTAATTCTCTATTATAAAAACTAAGAAAAGTATAAAGAAGTCTTTGATAGTAATAAAAATAAAATTCTTGATTATATTTCAAATGGAAACAGCTACAAAAATAATTGTCATTCAGACCATACAGGAGAAGGACATTTGGGTGCAAGGTTTAAGAAATGCTGCCTTTATTGGTTGGTGGTTCTCTCGACTGCCCGACATCATGTGACACTAAATTGCACACCACAGGGATCATGATCAAGGTTGTCTCTTCTCCTTTGTATAAAGTGGATAATGTACAACCAGTGACTTGGTGTGGGTGGCTATACTGAGGTTCTACAAGAGCAGGTAGAAAGGGTGTCCCCACCACGAGCAGTTGTATCTATTTAAGTCAAAGAGGAAAATGCCTCCTGAAGTCAGTGTAGATCTCAAATCTTTTCATCATTTATGTCCTATTTCTGTAAGGAAATTAGATCCAAGTGCAAATTACAAATACTACAGAAGCATTAAAATAACAGAGAGCAGAGAAAAATGAAGAATGAAGAGTCTTAGGGGTTGGGAGGAGATTCTTTTAACATGAGAGCTGACAGAACACATTCATATAAGTAAGTACATGAATTTCCAAGACTTACTGTAATAGCATCATTCCATTGAGTCTTTAAATGCTTTTAAAATTATATGTTAAAATCACATAGTCATCTATCAGTAAAAAATACTTAAATGAGCCTTCTAATTCCTTCAGTTTGTTAAAAGCAGAAATTGTACACCACCTAAGATATTAGCCTGTCATTAGAGTTTACTTTTTTAACACCAAAAATTGGAATAAGTCCCTTTACTTGCCTTCTGAGAGGTTCTTCACTATGGAACAACAAACTTGGTAAGGGTAGGTGACTGGTCTTCTTTCCCTTCCCAGAGTGGGAGAAGAGTAACAAGGAAAGAAAACCTGTACACTTGGTGTATCCTTGGGCAAGTTAGTTTTAAGAGAGAGAAATGAAAGTTACTGATCTAGAAATCTGTTCCCTAATCTGTTGGGTTCCTAGGCTTGCTTAGAGAAAGCCTGTGTGTGCTCTAAGGGAAAGCATATTCCAGCATGAAGAGCAGTGTCCCTTTGAGCCTGTAACATAGCAATCGCCAACCTTTCGGACCTCACGGACCACCAGTGATCCACAGACCACTGGTTGGCGACCACTGCTGTAACAGATACCCAGTGATCTGAACTGAATTGTGTTCCTTCAAAATTTATGTATGCAAGATCTAACCCTCAGTGCCTCAGAATGTAACTGTGTTTGGAGATTAGGTCTTTAAAGTGGGTTAAAATGGGTCATTAGGTTCGACTCTAATCCATTATGACTAGAGTCAGACAACAAGGCAGAATGACAGCCATATGAGGACACATGGAGAAGATGGCCATCTGCAAGCAAAGGAAAGAAGCCTCAGAAGAAACCAAACCTACTAACACCTTGATCTTGGACTTTCAGCCTCCAGAATTGTGAGAAAATACATCTCTGTTGTTTAAGCCATCTAGTCTATGGCATTTTGTTATGGCAGCCCAGAGACTAACATAGATTTTGGTACTGGGAAGGGGAGTGCTGCTGTAATAAATATCTAAATATGTGGAAGCAGCTTTTGAACAGGATAGTGGGAGAAGAGTTTTGAGGCTCATATTAGAAAATCCCTAGATTGCCTGAAAGAGATGATTAGTAGCAATAGTGTTAAAGGCACTTCTGGTGAGGACCCAACAAGAAAAGAGTGGAATTGTAGAGGAGACTTCTGTAATCTTGGAGTTTACATAAGCAGAATGTAATTAGAAACATGAATATTAAAGCTACTTATGAAATGAGACCTTAGACAGAGATGGGGAACATGCTATATTGGACATTGGAGGATAGGTGATCTTGTTGAAAAGTGGCAAAAAAGGTGGCCAAAGAGTTTTAATGTTTTGTGGCAAGTAGAGTATTTATTTATTTATTTATTTATTATATTTGTATTGATTTCAGAGAGAAAGGGAGATAGAGATAGAAACATCAATCATGAGAGGGAATCATTGACCAGCTACCTCTTGCATGCCCCCTACTGAGGATTGAGCCCACAACCTGGGTATGTGCCCTGACCTAGAATTGAACATGACCTCCTGGTTCATAGGTTGATGCTCAACCACTGAGCCATGCAGGCTGGACATTATTATTTTTTTCATATTTTTTTTCAATTACAGTTGACATGCAGTATTAGTTTTAGGTATACAACATATTGAATAGATACTTGTATAACTTATGAAGAGATCACTCCAATAAGTCTAGTACCTATCTGGCACAATACAGAGTTATTATAATATCATCTAATCTAATAAAAGAGTAATATTCAAATTGACCCTCACTCCGTTATACCCACAAGCAATGCCCACCAGGAACAAATATGCAAATTAACTCAACTAAGATGACAGCACCCAGTCTGCCTCGGCCCCACAACTGAAGCAGCCTGGCCTATAAGCCAGGCAGGTGATGGGGGAGGCAGGGGGGGCCGAGGGGCACAGCTATCAATCGCAAGAACCTGGGAAGAGGTGGAGCTGGCAATGGCGGGGGGTTAGTGGGTCTTCTGCCCAGGCCTGCAGCCTCCGGCAGAGACCCCCAGCTTGGGAAAAGGCAGAGCCAGCCATCACGGGGGTTGGGGGGTCTTCTACCCAGGCCTGCAGCCTCCAGCAGAGACCCCGGCCTGGGAAGGGGCGGAGCCAGCCAACATGGGGTTTGGGGCGTCTTTTGCCCAGGCCTACAGCCTCAGGCAGTGAGGAAAGGGGTGGAGCTGGCCATCAGAGTTGGGGGGTCTTCTGCCCAGGCCTGCAGCCTTGGGCAGAGACCCTCGGCCTGGAAAGGGGTGGAGCTGGCCATCGTAGGGGTTGGGGGGTCTTCTTCCCAGGCCTGCAGCCTCTGGCAGAGACCCCCAGCCTGAGAAGGGGCGGAGCCGGCCATCGCAGGGGTCTTGTGCCCTGGCCTGCAGCCTAAGGCAGAGACCCCCGGCCTGGGAAGGGGCGGAACTGGCCATCATGGGGGTTGAGGGGTCTTCTGCCCAGGCCTGCAGCCTGGGTAGGGGTGGAGCTGGGATTGGACGGGCAGTGGTGGAACCGGTGATTGGAGTGAACTACAGAGGAAACACCTTTTCTTAATGCTCATTGGCTAAGCTCCCTGTATAACACTGGTAATATTCTTAGTAACTTGGGTAATAAGAATCCAAAAAGGCATCTGGGGTTTTTCTACCACACTCCTGGAGAAAAAAAATGAAGGTCCACTGCTGGAGGGCTAAGAAATGGTCATATCCTGCCCTAGCTGGTTTGGCTCAGTGCATAATGCCTCAGCCTGCTGACTGCAGGGTCTGGGTTCAATTCTGACCAAGGGCATGTACCTAGGTTGCAAGCTTCTCCCTGGCTGAGGCCCAGGTCAGGGCTCATGCAAGAGGCAACCAATCAAAGTGTTCTTCTTACCTTGATGTTTCTCTCTGTCTTTCCTTTCTCTTCCACATTCTCTAAAAATCAATGGGAACTTATCCTTAGGTGAGGATAAAAAAAAAAAAGAGAAAGAAATGTCATATCCTATGAAAGACACATCTTGAAAATGACTAAAGAAAGTTGTCATTTTTTCATGGTGAAGGGACTGGAGTCCATGTTAATGAAAACACCTTGGTGGCTGTGGTGACTGGCTGTGGCTGTAGCAGTGGAGTGATGGGGCTAGTGGCTTCCCCAGATTAGCCTGGTCACCTCCCACAAAGGGAGGCCAGACTGTGGCCTACGGGACACCTAAGTCATGCCCACCAGCCAATCAGAGTGGCTGTATGCAAATTAACTCAGCCAAGATGGAGGCCGGCAGCAGAACCACAGAGCAGGTGCAGTGCAGGTGGCAGGGTGAGAGGGACCTACGGGGCAGGTGACAGGTTGGGGTGTGTGAGGTGGGCAGGGCATGATGGGCAGATGGTGTGTGGGGGGTGGGTGTTGCGTGATAGGCGGGTGGCAGGCCGCAGGTTGGGCGGGTACAGGCCAGGCTGAGGGACCCCCGAGTGCACAATATATTGTGCACCGGGCTCCTATTATATATATATAAGCCAAGCGACCAGAATGACCGGTCACTATGATGCACACTGCAGTTGGCCAACCTCCTGTGGCCCCTTCCCCTTGGCCCCAATTGGGGCTGTCTGGCAGGACACCCCCCCCCCCGTGCACAAATTTGTGCACCAAGCCTCTAGTTGATTATGTTCCCTATGCTGTATTTTACATCCTCATGACTGTTCTTATTATTGGAAATTTGTACTACTTAATTTTTTTACCCAACTCCTCAACCCCTTCCCATTTTGCAACCATCAATTTGTTTTCTGTATCTATGAGTTTGTTTCTGTTTTGCTTAATTTATTTTGATTTTTAGATTGCACATACAAGTGAAACCATATGATATTAGTCTTTCTCCGATTCACTTATTTCACTTGGCATAAAAAGCTCTATGTTCATCCATTGCAAATGGTAGGATTTTTTTTTTATCGCCAAGTAATATCCCATTGTGTATATGTACTACATCTTCTTTATCCATTTATCTACCAATGGACATTTAGCTTGCTTCCTTATCTTGGCTATGGTAAACAGTGCATTAGTGAACATATGGATGCATATATATTTTTCAAATAAGTTTTTTTGGGGGTTTTTTGGATAAATACCCAGAATTGGAATTCCGGGGTCTTTCTGTGTCTTGTTACAGCCTTTGTTTTAAAGTACTTCTGTTGTACATATTGCTTCTTCAGCTTTTTTTAGATTTCTATTTGTATAAAATACCTTTTCCTTCTCTTTGCTTTTAGTCTGTGTGTCTTCAATTTGAAGTGGGTCTATTATAGTTAGAATATATATAAGTATTGCTTTCTTATCTCTTCAGCCAACCTGTATCTTTTGATATGAGCATTTAATCCATTAACATGTAAAAACTATTGATAGGTATGCAGTGACTGCCATTTTATTATTTATATTTTTGATCTTTTCTTCTTCTTAAAGAAGTCCCTTTAACATTCCTTGTTTGTTTGTTTGCTTAAATATATTTTTATTGATTTCAGAGAGGAAGGGAGAGGGAATCACTGATTGGCTGCCTCTTGCACTGGATATTGAGCCCACACCCAGGCATGATCCCTGACTGGGAATCAAACCATGACCTTCTAGTTCATAGGTCGATGCTCAGTTCTAGTTTATAGGTTCATGCTCAACCACTGACCCACACCTGCTATGCCCTTTAACATCTCTAATAATAAAAGTGTAATATGCTAATTAGACTGGATATCCTTCAGAGGACCTTCTGGATGAAGCTCGGGCTGCAAGAGAAGCCTGGGTCCTGGGTGCCTCCTGGTGGCCAGAGCATGGAAGCTCAAACAGATAAAGATTTGAATATGTGGAGGGAGGACTTTGCACAGGAATGGTGGCACTGATTGAGGCATGTGGGAAACATGGCCCTTGCAAAGTGCACACTCAGCAAGGTGGGACCTCCTTAGGATCCCTCCAAGAAAGTCTGCACCACAGGCCCAGGCTGGCTGTAGCCAGCTGACTACACAGAGCTCAGAGCTCAGCAGGGCAGGGCCATAGGCATTGGGAGGGTGGGGATATTGCATTATTCCAGGCTGCTGCTGTATGGAAGGGAAATATGGCATTTATGGATGACGTGGAAGAGGAGGCTGCATGGATGTCCCTTCAGCCCTCTCCTTGAAGCCACACAGCCCAGCCTCTGCCTGGATGAGTCCCATTCACTCTGAGCCACTGTCCTCCCTCTTGCCAGAGTCCAGGGTGAGGTGGCTTTGAACGAGATTTTATGCATTGGTCCTTTAAGAGGACACCTGAGTTTTTAGCCAACCCCTGTCTCTCCTTGGCAGTCAGAATCCTCACAGGTTTTCCCAGCCAGATGCTGTGTGGACTCCTTTCCCCCAGTACTGGTTGGTGCTCATTGTTGGGGAGCCCAGCATGGGATTGAGACCCTTCACTCCTCAGGGGGGACTTTTGAAGCTGTGATATCTCTCCAGATTTTCAACCACCACACATGAGTGCAGGGCCAGCCTTTTTATGCCTCCATACTTTCTACCAGTCTAGATGTGACTTGTTCTGTAAATCATTGGTTATAAAATTTCAATTGGTTATTCAGGTTGATAGTTTAATATTTTAGTTGTAAATCCAGTTTGGTCCTCAGAGGAGGTAAGTGTAGCTTCTACCTCCTCTGCCTCCATCTTTAATCCATCGAAAGTTTTGTTTTATTAAAATGTTACCTGGGTTCCAGTATTTCACAGATCTCTTATTAAATTTAATTTAAACAAGGCATGAATAAAGGTCGTTTAAAGTAAAAATCATCCTGGCCAGTGTGGTTCAGTGGGTGGAGCATTATCCTATGCACTGAACGGTTGCCAGCTTGATTCCTAGTCAGGGCACATGCCTGGGTTGCCATTTTGGTCCCCAGTTGTGCATACAGGAGACAGCCTATAAATGTTTCTTTCTCACACTGATGTTTCTGTCTCACACTTCCCCCTCCCTCTTTCTTTTTTCTTTTGTAAATATATTTTTATTGATTGAGAAGAAGAAAGAGGAAAAAGGAGACACATCAATGATGAGAGAGAATGACTGATTGGCTGCCTCCAAATTGAACTGTGACCTCCTGGTTCATAGGTCAGTGCTCAACCACAGAACAACATTGGTCAGGCCCCCCTTCTTTCTCTCTCTCTCTCAAAACATAAAATAAAAATAACTAAAAATCATCCCAAATAAAACCAAGTAATTTAAATTTTATAAAAGTATAAAATTTAGCATAATATATACCGTCTGAGTTTATTAATTTTTTCACTAGACTGTAAAGAAACAGCATACAAGTTATGCTATTTTCCAATTAAAAGACCTAAGTGTGACTTCTTGGTCTTTCCATCTGAGACACTCAGGCCTTTGATAACAACTTACTTGAAGTTTCTTCATTCTGATTTGCCCAGTAGCTTCCTTCTCTAAAGCCACTCACCTTGCTCATATCCCAGCCTTTCTGCTCATCTGCTCAGCATTCCTATCCTTTGTCACAGCATCATGAAACTGGGGCATAGTCTTCCTTGGTCTCTGATGGCTTAGTGGGGTGGCTCACCAGCACCAGACTGGGACTCAGGGGGCACCATAGGAACAGGATGATGCCATATTAGTTTGAGGCTTGAAAAATTCAATGGCCTGAGTACAGGGGCCAGAACTGGGGGACTCGGTGTTTCAGGAGAGTTGCAGAGGCTGGGCCAACAGGGGGTAAGGCCTAACACTGGGGACTGGGCTTTTCAGCCTTCAGCTCTACTTATAGGAGATGATGACAACATTTTCTGTGCTCCTGTGGTCTTGGGGGTGGTTTGAGTGGTCCCCACCACTGGAAATAACCCCAACTCTTGTTCTCTCCACCAGCCCTGCATGCTTGCCAAACTCAATTCAATTCTCACTTTCCTGATCCTTGTGAAGCCTTCCCTGATGCCCCTGCCCGGCTGAGCTTAGTTGCTGCCTTCCCTAACAGTAATCTTTGAGCACCTACTCTGTCAGATACCGTGTGAGGGGCTGGGCATGAGAAATTAGGTGTCATGGTTTCTAGCTCTGAGGAGACAAGTAGGGGAAACTGACTTAAGGCAACATTTACAGTAGGGTGTGAGGAAGGACAGAAATACAGCACTATGTAGTATGCTCTAGGGTCACAGGGTGCTTCTGGCAGAGGGGAGGAGGGGGCACTGAAACTGAGTGCCCAGCCCAGGATCAGTGCTTAAGGATAGACCACAGAGGGCTTTTCATCTCATAGGTAGGAACTATAGGGAAATAGACCTAATTTAAAAGATAACTGACATATGGCATTCTCAAAGTAGAAGTTCTAAAATTTACTGTGGCTATCTATCAATTAGTTTTCATCAAAATATGGATCTTAAAATGTACTTGCTCCTTGTCCACTCTCTATGGTTGAGTGGTTCTCACAGTGTGGTCAACATCCAGTTAGAAATTGTTAGAAGTGCACATTCTCAGGATCACCCCAGACCTACTGACTCAGAGACTAACGGTGGGCCTAGCTATCTGTCTACAGCTCTGTCTGCAGGTGATTAGGTAGGTGCTCAGATTTGGGAACTATGGCTTTTATTCTGTGGAATTGGTGAGTTCTCTTTGCGAGGACTAGGGCTGGGATTTACTTTCCTCCCTCCTCTGCCTGAGGAACTCTCTTGTTAAAGGAGGTGAATAAAGGGTACTAGGGAGGCATCCTCTGTATCTAGCAGAGGCCTTTCCTCTAGGCTGTGGTCTTAGTTGCTCACTAGACTCCACTTGACAACTCTTGACTGCTTCATCTGCACCATGTCTGAGCTGATGATGCATGCTGAGATTTGCAGCCAGATCCTGGTATGTGTGTGTTAGGTCTCGATGAAACAAATTACCCTGAAGTAATCACCCCAGTTAACCAGGCCTTATACTTGTGGGCACCTAATTAAGTGGATTTGGCTTCTAGTACCAATTTGGTGGTTAAACTGCAACTCTGGTGTCCAACCAGGTAATTAATTACATGGCTTTTCTTCCTGAGGATGCACTTTCTGGAGTCTTGTGTCCAGCAGCGTGCCTCGCAGGCCATACAGCCTAGGATGGCAGTTAAATGTGTGCTATTCTTGTCTTTGCAGGAATGAGCTAGAGCGACAGTTTCTTGAATTGCTCCAGTTCAACATCAATGTTCCTTCCAGTGTTTATGCCAAGTATTATTTTGATCTTCGTTCTCTGGCAGAAGCAAATAACCTGAGCTTTCCTTTGGAGCCCCTGAGCAGGGAAAGGGCTCACAAGCTTGAGGTAATATATTTTAACATACTGCTTTTGGGTGCACTATTGCCGACTCATCATCTGGGTGCCATGGAAGGGTAAAGGGTGTGATTATAATGCTGATTTCTCCCACTGTGTTGTTATGAAATAAGGGCAAGGTACCCTGGATTTAGAGGTCATCAATTAATTTAATAATAATTTGTACAACCTTAAATTTTCAATAACCTTCTTAATATCATTTTTTATTTAATGCACATTGATTCTATTTTTTAAATGAAAGATTTTTTTAAGTTTCAGTTTTTAAAAAATAAGCCACAAAAAAGATTTCTCAACATACGCTTTTATAAGGAAACAGATACTAGAAGGTCCTAATTATTAGGAATCCAGAAACAATTGATTTTGCTTTTTACCTTTTTCAAATTATTTTTCCCATAGCGCAGTTAGAGCTAGGGCCAGCCCCTTTGGCCTTGGTCTGGGTTTAAGGTCTACATTGTTAAGTTGTATGAATTTTGTGTCTTATACTTATATGGAGCTTAGCTCCATATTTGCACTTAGCTCTTGACCCACTGTTCCAGAGCAGTATGTGGAGGTCCTCTGCATTTCCATCTCCAGGCACCATTGGTCTCATTCTGCTTTGACCAGAGCAGTAGATAATATAGTCATGTCTCAAGATTGGTGAGACCCAAGAAGTCCATACCTCATTTTCCATCCTGGTTGAAACATCCTCCCCTGGCCAGTACTGGGTCAAGATGGCCAGAGTGATGATCTAACAGGGTTAACACCTGCAAACAAAATAAGATCTAGAGGTGGGAGGAAGAGTGTTTGGATTAAGCTGTGGAATTCAAGCTTAAGAAAGCAAAAACTTAACATAAAAATTTAAAAAGTAAATAATGCTAATTTAAAAAAAGGAAACATAATAAAACTAAATTTGGAAAAGACTGGATGCATAGCACTGGTTTTAAAATAAAAATCCAGGGTGGTTTTCAGAAATTGGTCACTTTTCTGTTATTATGTACCAGCCTTTAGAGTGAAATTGCTCATTAAATCTCCCATTTCTCTTGTATTAAAAGCATAAGATAGTAAACCCTTCCTCTGAAGGACTTGCTCCAAGAGGCACATACTGTCAAACCTTCACAAGCACACACATGAAGTAGAATTTGATATCAGGGTGAATGCTGTTTCAATATGCATAGTGGTCTTCATACCCCTTGCATGCTGAGATGGGCTAGTTACTCTTGCAATGCCAAGGTGAGGAGAAGAGCTTGGAGCTCCTGGGAGCCACTTAACCCTGAAGGAAAGCAGAGCTGTGGTTCTCTGAGTGAGAATATTTAATGGTTCGGGTCAGTTAAATGGGGAGCACACAGACTGGCTGAGACTGAGGGAGTCCTGCCTACTTCTTTTCACTTCATTAGCTTATCTGAGTGGAAAGAGAGGAGAACTCACTTGCTCCTGGTGTGGCCATGCCAAATGCCCTAGGGTCAGGAGGAAGGCCAGAAATCTGACAAAATGTTTGCTCTTTCTCCTCCTGAAACAGACCTTCCCCTCCTCTGTAGGGCTAGACAGAAGCGTGCTCTGGGAAAGCAAATGGCACCCCTTTGAAATAATTTGTTAGGAATGGGGTTTCATTGTTTTCCAGACCCCAGCATTCTTGTTAGTCCATTTGGTTAGCACACTTGAACCCCATAATAGAAAACAGACTGAGACCTCGAGGAGATGCCATACCTGAAGTTTTGTGCTGGTTCAGATGTCCCACCGGCTGGCTATTTTGATATGCTGGTTGCAGTGTAGAGTGTGGATATAGGAGCATCAAGAACCAGGGCAAATGCAAAGTAGTCTTTTCATTAGCAGATCATTTCTCTCTGAAATAAATTAGTATCCATCTATGCATATGGAGGATGTGATTAAAGGAAATATCAGTTTGCATAATAAAATATAGAATGAAATAACACATTGCTAATTTATGATATTGCATTCAGACTCATGCTGTTTGTAAGCTGAGAAACAACAAATAAAACAATAAATGAAAATAATTTGCTTTAAAAAATGAAACAGTTGTTCAAATGCCCTTAAGGAATCTGATTTTCTCTTCTTTAAATATGCCACATATATTTCATATATGAAACATTTCAAATGAATACTCAATATTACAGCCCACTGGCTACCCTAATTCATCTCTCATTTGGAGGAAGACATCCTTGACTCCTGTCTCTCCTCTAGTCTATCCTCCATGCTGCCAATGGAGTTGCTATTCTAAAATGCAGTTGTAGGTTGTGGAACATTAATTCTTTTTTTGTTGTTGTTAATCCTCACCTGAAGATATTTTCCCATTGATTTCCAGAGAGAGTGGAAGGGAGAGGTAGAGACAGAGATAGGGAAATATCAATGTGAGAGAGACATCGATTGGTTGCTTTCCACATGTGCCCCAACCAGGACCTGGGATTGAGTCTGCAACTAAGGTACATGCCCTTGATGGAATCGAACCCGGGACCCTTCAGTCTGCAGGCCGACCCTCTACCCACTGAGTCAGGCCAGCTAGGGCTGGAATGTAAATTCATAAAATTGCTGGCAGTTTTGCATCACCACAAAATAACGCCTTAGCCAGCCAGTGTGTGAGCAAGCCGTGTCAGTCTGGCTCTGACACCTCTGCTCTCTCCATACCCTGCTGCCTTCTGGTTGCCTTCCCCAAGCCATCAAACTCCTCTCACCATGCCTTGCTGAAAATGCCAGATCCCTCCTGATAAATTCCTCTTCCCCTTTAAGCACAGCCCTAGAAGCATAGGTTTGATGTCCATTATCAGTCATGAGTGTCCCTTCAGAGATTCCCCAAAATAGAATCAATTGCTTAGTCCCTCTATTTTTAGTTCTTTGACCATTCCTTTGTTATGTCCATGCCTCTGTTATGTGCATATCTTGAGTAGAACTTATATATCTATTCGACACATATTTACTCAGGGCCCTCTGATATCAGGTTCTGGTTACAGCTCTGCCCTGAAAATGGTCATGAACAAAGCTCATAGAGCCTGCTCTTACAGTTTGCGTTTTGCTGGGAGGAGACAAACAGTGAACAATAAACATAATAAATAAATAAAACTTGAAATTACTAATATGTTAGAACAGGGGTGGGGAATCTTTTTTCTGCCAAGGGGCATTTGGATATTTGCAGCATCATTTGCAGGCCATGAAAAATTATCAAATTAAAAATTATCCTGCTATATTTGATCAAACATTTAATTAATTCACCCCTAATGCCTTGGCAGGCCAGACCAAATGATTTTGTGGGCCTTATAGCTGGATGTTCCGCACCCCTGTGTTAGAAGGTTAATTATAAAGAAAGAGGAGAGCGGAGTAGGGGTGCGGTAGGAAGAGCCTAATTTGAGTAGATGATGTTTGTACAAAGACTTGACTTTGCAGTCACTTCCAGGCTGAGGGAGGAGCTGGTGCAGTGCCTGTGGTGGAAGCCAGTGGGGAGGCCAGGGAGTAGGCAGAGTGACTCAAAGCATTGGGGAATGCATCAGAGAGAGAAGGGCAAGGAAGGAGACCAACTTCAAAGATCATTCTGCAATCTTAGCAAGAGTCAGTGGGATCTGATCAGGGCACAGGGTGGGAAGTGGGTGGCTGCTTTTGTACTTTTCCCTTGACTGTGACTTCCTGGTGGATGAACACTGTGTCTGTCCCCCTAGCACTAGCACAATCCCCAGACTTTCTCTGAAATTGTGTAGAAGTTAAAAATCTTCTTCTTTGCTTAGTAATGTCACCCTCACCACTGCATCATCATACAGATGACTGGTGAATGTGTCTTGAACAAGCTCCCTTTCAAGAGCTATGATATACTTCAGCCCCATTGCAGGCCTGGCCCTACTTTTAGCTGCCACCCTCTGCCTAGAGTCCCACTGCCCCCATCAACAAAATGAAGCCAATATTGATTATCTTTGCATCCCATGTTTCTATGCCCCCTCTGGCTCCCTTCTGCAGCAGTGGTCCAGAGATGACTTGCTTCTGCTCTGACTTAGTCTCTGAGTAATGATCATGGCCAACTACTATGCTCCTCATGCACACATCCAGCATAAAGCTCCAGTGCTTCACAGCCACCCTATGAGGAGGGTCCTGTGATGGCCCCACTTGCAGGCAAAGATGCTAAGGACTTAAATGGGGGCACATAACCCAGCTCACACATCCGTAAGGGGGAACCAGCATTGAACCTGGATCTGGCTGACCCTAGACTACTGTATGTAAGCACTTCGGAAACAGGGACTGTGTCTACACTTCCTTCTTATCCTGCCCTGTGACACAGTTCTTTGCTGTGGGATGTGAACCACGTGGGTAGGGCCTCTTCCTGGCTCTTTATTCATGAGTGTCCTCAGTGTCTAGAAGGATGCTGCTCAAGCAGTGCTTGGTGTCTGGTGAGTTAGTGCATGGAGGGAACTTCCAGGGTCTAGCCCTGACCTGAATTGTCTCTCTTCTGCCCCTCAGGCCATCTCTCGCCTCTGTGAGGACAAATACAAGGACCTGAGGAGACCCACGAGGAAGCGGTCAGCAAGTGCTGACAATCTGACTCTGCCTAGGTGGTCCCCGGCCATCATCTCCTAACTGTGGGCGTCCCCACTGGAGGCTGTACCATCCCTCAGTTTCTCCTTTAGTTTGAGAAAAGACAGAGTTGGGGTGGTTTTGTTTTTGTTTCCCTTTTTGGTTTTGTTAAAGTCATAACTCCATCAGGCTGCCTCAATGACTGCTTTTGAGCTGTGTGGCCCACATGCAGCAAGGCTTTGAGGGAAGCAAAATCAGTATTCTGGAAATCCTGTTTCACACCTTGCTCTGTCATCATTAACAGCACTTCCTTCTTGGAAGATAAAGACTCGAATCCTGGAGGAGGAAGTAAAGGGAAAGAAAAGTTGTGTAGAAGCAGGAAAAATGGCTAATTGACACGGCCATTTCTTAAGTCCCCCATCTGGCCAGTAGATGAATATGACAGAAAACAAGAGTAGTTAACACAGTTAGATGTGCATTAAAGACAAGAGTGCCACCTTGATCACCTCCATCTGGATCAGTCTGTTCTTTAAGACTTCTTGCATCCCTTCTGCTATTTGGGGATTTGGGGGATTTTTGTTGGTTTTTATTCTGTTTGGGTTTTGGCCCCACAGAGCAGAGAATATAGTTTGTACCATGGCACAGACATCCAAATAAATAGTACTGGTTGTTTCTGTCTGCGCTATACCTGTGAGCTGTCTCCTGAGCTTTCTTCCTCACAAATGGAATGCACTTGTTACATTTCTCTACCACTTTATTTTATACACTTTTTCTTCAATGATGGCAAAATTAACTTGACAATAGTGCTGAACCAAAAGTATCCCTTTCTTTCTTTTTTCTTAACCACCCCCCCAAAAAAAATTCTAGATAACATGGATGCTTGTGCCTTCCAATTTTCATGCAGTTTTTTTTTTTAATCTGACCTGAAGTTGTAGTTATAAATCAGTCAGACCTCATGGGCCAAGGAAACAGTGTGCAGTAGAAGCTGTCCTTGGTTGAGATGTTTTTCCAGACTGCTTGGTGTTTGCCTGAAGTTATTGAGTAGGAGCCATTTCTTTGTATTCCCTGCCCAGTTTGTTCCTCTACTTCCACATCCATTGTTGCAAGCAATATTCTTATCAATTTTTATATGTTTATTTTAAATCAAAGTTAGTCTATTTGTATAAATTTTTTTAAAAACTTAAAATTGAAAAACGGGGGTGGGGTGGGTAGTCCAGTGGGGAGATTATTGGTGGTTACTATTTGCTGAGATATTTTTCACAGAATGATTGAATAAAAAACCACAACACTTGCATCTTCATTGTGGGTGCTTTAGAGAAGTTACACAAAATTCAAACTGTGAAGGTTTATGCTTCATTAATTATGACATACTTTTTTTCTGACTATCCCTAATTTCCTTAGATAAGAATCTTTTATATCAAAAAGGTTAATGATGAAATATCAAAAAGTAAATTTGGTATTAAGTCTAAGAATCCGAGTCAATGAAGTATATAATGCTTTGGGTTTTTGCATATTTTCTTGGATCACAATGACAAGAAGGTCTAACTTTTTTCCTTTCTCAAGTCTCCGAGGTGAATGGCAGCAGATACTCTGTTTCACCTTCCTTCTATGTGAACTTGGAAAACTTTGGAATCTTATATTATTAGTCTTGAATACCCTTTGGAAATGAAAGAAATTCAGAAAGTTGAAATTCCAAGAATACCAAGCTGAAAGTACTAGTTTGGTTTCAATGAAATTTGTGTCATGGGTAAACATAACCAGGCCAGAAATATTGTCAAGTTCTTTCTGACCTAACTTTCGAAAGCAAGGAAGCAGAAAAGGAAAAGTTAATTATTTTTCCATTGTAATTGTATTGATATACTTTGTATGGGTCCAAAATCAGCTTCTCTCTTCAAGTAAGAGTCTGATTTAGAACTTTAGAGATCTAAAAATAGAGAAAATAATCATTTTATATTCCCTATTCTATAGAGCTTAAAAAGGGACATATTTTCTTAGCTGAATATGAATACCTCTCAAGCATAAATTAGTTCCTCTCATGTAAAGTATCTTATTTTACCAATCCATTTCAAGAAAGAGGTTCTGCTCCCTTTAAAGCAGAAATCTTATTTTTATCCCTTTTATTTGAATGAGATTTGAAAATTGAATTATGTAAATATTTCAATGCATCTACTATTATTTTGTGGAGTTTATTAAACTACTTTAAAAATTGTATAGTCTATATATTGTATGTACATATAGTCTGATAACTTAAAATTTAAAGTGAATCCCATAAAACCTGACTCACTCTTTGTTTAGACTGTTGAATATTGTTTTAGCCTTGTGCACTGGACTCTACCTCTGTATAGGAAAATTTTCCATATCATTAAGTATTGATCTGTATTAATTGGTTATGTTTCTTGCACTAAGAATTTTTAAACTCTGCTGTAAGTATAGATTTTACTTTGCAGTATGAATCACTTGACACATCGCTAGATACTTTAGGTTTGTTTTATTTTTCTACATGATGATGAAGACATTTTATTCTCTGGTTTGTTCTAAGTTTGCCAAAAAAAAAAAAAAATACCAAAAAAAAAAAAAAAACACCTACAACAACAGTACAAGTACAGTAACTATTAATAAATGGTAGTGGATGATTTGTGTGCAAGGTGATTCAATGCACTATAATTAAAGCTGGATTACTCTTTAGGAATACATTGTCTTAATGTAGTTTTTTGAATGCACAGTTTTCATCACTAATGAAAGATGAAGAAAACCACACAATTTGTTTAATTTAGAGTTGACTTAAACAACAAAGTCACTGGGAGAATAAGTATATATCCCAATGAGTATTTTTGGTTTATTTTACTTTATTCTTAACTGGGAAAAGAAAGAAGTCAGGGATTCAAAACCAAATTGGAGGACAAGCTGGGAGATCCTACCAAGATCAAGATGTGCTTCCATGCCTTACTGCATGAGGTCAGAGCCTGAGCTATCGTCTGCTCCGTCCTGGGCTGGACTCATGAGCTCCTTCCTTGGACATTGGCTGGAGCTTCTCCATCTTGGGGTTTCCCTTGGTTCTGGGGATTTTGATCCTCAGCTGAGCTGCAAAGCAGAATTTCGGGAGTGAGTGATTTCGATCCTTTCTGGCTGTTTTTGGTAATCTCACACTTTGGGGCCATATTTTACAGTTTTGAATTTTTAAAACAAAGTTTCATTTCTGGTTCATTGTAGGTATTTATGAAGTGTTAAATAAATAAATGCAAAGAACAAATAATGACTGCCTTCCTGCTGCATTTTTTAAATATTGATATAAAATTTATAAGGTTTTATGGATGCTGAGTAAACCAGTTCTTTGCAACAGTAGTCAAAAAGTGTTCTTAGTCCTATAAATCTTGGGTGACTCAAAGAAGCATTAAGACCTCTTAGAAATCTCCAGCAGTTGAGACGGTTGCACAATAGAGACCTATTAGAGCACCTCCCATTTATATCAATGACTTATTTTATCTTTAATAACTTTATCCCAAGAGTTCTGTGATCAGCACTGAAATGATATGCTTTTATTCATCTCTCAATTGAAAGAGTTATTGGAGGCAGCTGTGTGCCTGTATTGCTGCAAGTCTGAGCTGTGAGCACCCAGGTAAGGACTTGTCCTGGAAACTTGTTCTTGTATTGTTCATTGTAGGTCTTTATAGAAGGCATTCTGGAAGAACCTGTTACAATGAGAAGTGAGCTCAGATGAGGTGTCTGACTGAATGGTGTTACAACTTTCCTGTGCCCTTTAGTAATTTGTTTGGAGTAGAGGGCTTTATTCCTTTGAAGAACTTTATATGAATAAATTTTCAAATACAGGCTAAAAGAGTAGCATTCCAAAGTGAATGTGGATTTAGATAAAGATATTCAATGTAACTGGAACTTGTGCATAACATTATGTCAATGTGGTATTGATTTGTATAGAACCTTGGGTCTTAGTCTCATACCAAAGTTAACTTGTTGTGTGACCTTGGACAAATTACTTTTCTGGATCACTCAGTGAACTGAGCTGGCAAAGATATACTTGCTGGTGGTTTTCTCTGCCTCCCTTACTCTCTCTGTTCCTGAATACCCTCTATTCAGCCATACTTGCATTTTGATTGCTGGATGCTATTGTGCATGGATGTAGAAAGGCTATGGAAGATAAGTCCAAGCCTAATTGTGTGTTTCCCTGCTTAAAAAGGGTGGCCATTGGTAGGTAGAGGTTTTTATATAAAAGGCAGGAGTATCCAGGTTTCAGCTACTGCCCATTCATCCCCTGGGTCTGTCTTAGTGCAACTGAATGTCCAGCTTATTCTTTAGTAAGATTTTACTGGACCTGGCTTGCAAGTTCTTATTTACATTGATAGATATGGAAAATCTCAAAAGAGTGGATTTGGGTATAGGAATTCACCCCAAATGGATCAGTTTGGAAAAGGGTGCTTTATCCTTATTAACCCCTCATTGAACCTTCTTAACCCTACCAAACAGAAGCTCTGGAATCCCAGCTTTTGGAGTATTCTTCTCCTTTGTGGCACTTCCCACCAACCCAGGAGCATAGAAACCATGGCCATATGCAAGCTTCCCAAATCTGACCCCTGGTTACCAGCTTTTGGTGCATACTTAACAGACAGCATTTGGGGAGACCAAAGAATTGGGGTCTACTCCAAAGCAGCATTTGGTAAAACAATGACTGCAGGGTCAGCACACCTGAGCTCAAGGCCTCATCAGGACACTGGGACATTTGGCTTGGCAAGTCTTGCAACTTTGCTGGATTCTGAGTTGCTTAATCTTAACAAAGAAATGTGTGACCCTCTAGATTATTCTGAGAGCATTTCTGGTCCGAATATTTCATTATTCTATGGATAACAGTAATGGGATTTCTAGAACCAGTCTTGTAATTTAAAACAAAACAAAAAACAGAATTTAGAAAAACCTATAGTGCAGCATTCCAGGGTCCCAAGTGTTTATCAGCCTCCTTCATAGTTGCCTGCAGTATCCCCAAGTGGTGATCTCTTAACTGTGAGCAAAACTCAAAACAAAATTTTGTTGTAGCATATTATCTAGAAAACATGTATTTGTTTTGTAATGAGTAGACTTTAACAAAGGCTTTAGTGTATATAATTGTCATTGAATGAATATTCATTGAACATGGACTATGCTGGACATAGTATTGAGGGCACACAGGGGAAAGAAGACAGATAGGGTCCATGGGTTCCTGGGATGTGCTGATAAATAAGCAGTGTATGTGAATTGCAATCAGTATTACGAAGACAGTGGGGTAGTATAAGTAGGAATCTCCATGGAGAAACTATGAGAGAGCTTCTTAGAGGAAGAGGTGTAGAGGGAAGGGGAGTTGGTTGGAGATGGGGTTGGAGAAGAATCACACACGTCAGGACTTACAGGCCCCACATGGTCTTAAATCTGTGGAGCCTAGATTTTCAGACCAGTGGCAAAATACTGTGGAGTTTAACGGGAAAGTGCTATTTCTTAGACTCCACTTGCCAAATGTAACTGTGGCACTCAGAGAATAGATATGACAAAGGGACTGTGGTCCCTGCCTTTGTGCCTACAAGCTAACAGGAGGGAAGTGCTTTATGCCCTTTATAGATTGAACTAGAGGCCTGGTGCACAAATTCATACACCAGTGGGATTTCTTGCCCTGCCCTGCGGGATCAGGCCAAAACTGGCTCTCCAACATCCCCCAAGGGGTCCCAGATTGCAAGAGAGCACAGGCCAGGCCAAGGGACACCACTGCATGATTGAGGTTGGCCAGCCAAGGAGGGACCACAGGAGGGTTCCAGGGTGTGTCCAGCCCATCTTGCTCAGTCCCAATTGGCCAGACACCAGCAGCAAGCTAACCAAATGGTTGGAGTGTCTGCCCCCTGGTGGTCAGTGCACGTCATGGCAACCGGTCGACTGCCCCATAGTGGTCAGTGCACATCATAGTGAGCGGTTGAGCAGCCTTAGCATATCACTAGCATATTACACTTTGATTGGTTGAACAGACAACCAGACACTTAGCATATAAGGCTTTTATTATATAGGATATGGGAGAAGGACAATTGGCAAATTCATGAGTTGTCACATGATGACTGGGAAAAATCTCTTCCTCTGGGTCAGTCATCTTAAAAAATGTATTCTTTATTGATTTCAAAGAGGGAGAAAGAGATAGAAACATCAACGATGAGAGAGTATCCTTGATTGGCTCCTTCCTGCATGCCCCACACTGGGGATCCGAGCCTGCAACCTGGGCATGTGCCCTGACCAGTAATCGAACCCTGGTCTTCTGGTTCATAGGTCAATGCTCAACCACTAAGTCATGCCAGCCAGGCTGGATCAGCAATTTTGATTGCAGATGGTCTGTTCATCAAGTTTGTCCAAACACAAAGCCTACTCTACCAGGCAGGCATTATATATGAGAATATCAGGACTAAAATCTATGGTTGCTGCACTCATAAAGTCATATTGAGTTGGTTTGGACGATTTCCACTCTGGGAGCAGGCCCTGCCTCTCCATGGTCTGGGACATTTTGAATGTCAGGTGACCTCCAGATTCCCAAATTCAGGTGAAATTGAGAGTAAGTTTATTAAAGCCTGGGACAAGGAGGTAAAGGAAGAGCCTCTGGAGACGGATTAAGGGATAAACCTGAGACAAGCTGCCACTGCCCACTGCTCCCTGGTTGCAAATCTAATGGGGACCCTTAGTGTTTTAGCTCCAGGCCCAGAAAAGCTATGAAACCAAGTGATGCCTTGGCAGATGCAACTGATGTCAGCTATGGCATCACTTGATTTCACAGCTTTTCTGGACCTGGAGCTGAAACGCAACTGAGGCCTAGATATTATCTCTAGTTTGATCAAAACTCTTTCAGGTCAACAGACTAGAACAAGCATATCAAACTCGCAGCCCACAAGCCACACGCAGCCCAAAATGAATTTTTTTTGGCAGCCCAGCCAATATAAGGGTATATAAGAAACATTTTAATGAAAATTTTGTAACTTAATTTTTACAATATCCTGTTATACATAATTAATAACAAACTACAGTGTTCACTAATGACTGGTTACTGTAATCGTGTTGCATTCATTTCCCTTACACGTAGGTGCACCATTTCTGTCCACTAATACTACCAGCGGATTGCCATGTCATTAGTCTTGGACTGATTTGTTTGGTTTGCGCAACAGGAAATACTTTGCTTTTGGAGAGCAAGAAAAATAGGTTTATTTTCATTACTCTTATTAATTTGTGCAGTTATTCAGTGGTGAGTTAATGTTCAAGAAAAAATATTAATTTTTATTAAAATGTTTTATTATTTTATGTTAACGACTACTCATTTATTTCAGCCCTTTGTATTCAGTGTGTCTCTATCGAAATAAACCTACGTTTCTATGAAGCTTTTGTTTTTTGGAGCCTTCATAAACTTAAACCTTGTTTATTTGGCCTCATTGTCCTGAGGCCTTCGTGATTAAGGGACTGGGAGGCAGGTGAGTCAGGGTGCTGGATGAGGCAAATTTGAATTGAAAGGAAAGACAGGAGAAAAGGTCTATTAAAGAAATGAAGTTCCTACTTAATTACAATATTAGTATTTTGAGTACCTTGAAGCAACTATGATTGCTACCAAGAAAATCTGGAAGAAACAACTGGAAAATGGTTAATAAGAATTCAGTAAGATTATAGTTATAAAATTACTGTATAAAAAATTGATAGTTTTACAAGTCACTTGCAATAACCAATTAGAGAATATAATGGAGAAAGGATGTCATTCAACATTGCAACAAATTTAAACATATCCTGGAACAAAAACAATAAGTGCTTACACCATGCCCAGCACATTTTAAGCACTCCACATGTGTTAATTCATTTAATCCTCATCACAGTCTCCTGAGGAGGCTGCTGTTACTCTTACATGGTGAGGAAGCAGGCTTAGACATAAAGAGATTAAACACTTCCCTGGGCCAAGGTCAGAAAGTTGGGAGAGCCAGGAAGTCTGACTCTAGAGCTTATTTTTAATCATCATGCTAAGTGGCCTTCCATTACCACTCATTAGGGGGAAACACCTGTCCAGAAACATGCTATGGTGACTTGGAGAGTGTCCTCCCAAATTAATGCCAATCCCAAACCTGCAAATGTGGCCTTACTTGGAAATGGGGTCTTTGCAGATATAATGAGTTAAGATATGGTCATTCTGTAGTAGAGTGGGTGCTAAGTCCAATGATTATTGTCCTTATAAGGAGAGGAAGATTTGGAGGCACAAGAAAAATGCTTGTGCAGAGGCAGAATTTAAACTGGTTTGTATGGAATTTGGGTAATTGAGCTAAAAGAAATTCTCAGAAATCCTCTATCTCCCCCCCCCCCATTTCTTCCCTATCTTCCCCTCCTCTCTTTTCCTCTATCAATATCTCTGCCTCTCTCTTTCTCCCTCAAATTCTCTCCCTCTTTCCCTCAATGAGTCACCTTTCTTTTCCTCTTTCCCTCTTTCTCTTCCCTCCCTTGCCCTCTCCCTGTTTGCTCCCACCTTCTCTCTTACCCTCTCTTCCTCTCCCTCTCCATTTCTTATCCCACATTCTCTCCCTATCCCCTCTCTAAAACCAACATCTACCTCCCTCCTTTCCTCTCTCCTTCAATCTCTTTATCTTCTCTACCCATGCTCACTACCCCAAAATCATCACCTCTCTTTCCCTTCCTCAATCTTTCCTCTCTTCTGCCACCTTGCTCTCATTCCCTCCCTCCCTCCCTTTCCCAGAATTAAGTTCCTCTCTCTCCTTCTGTTCCTCTCCCACTCTCCTCTTTCTCATCGTGCCTTCCCCTTTCTTCCTCTCTCTTCCCTCCTCACCCTAACCCCAGCGTTTCTCTCCCCCGCCCCTTTCTCTCTCTCTTTCCCTTCTCCTTCCTTTCTCCCCCTTTCTGTATGCCTCTTTCCACCTTTTCTCCCTCCTCTATTTCTACCTCAATCTCTCTCCCACTCTCTTCTCTCTCCTCCTCACTTTCTCTCTACCCACCTCTCTATTCTCTCCCTCTTTTTGGCCTCTCTCCCTCTCCCACTATCTCACTCCCTCTCTTTTCTTCTTTCTCTTTCTTCCCCTCTTCCTCTCCTCTCTCTCTGACCCTTTACTGCTCTGACAGTCTCTTTCTCACCCTGGAATCTCACTTCTCCTCCTCTTCTTTTTCTTCTACTTCCGCTCCTCCTCCTCCTCCCCGTTTCTGCCCTACAACTCCTTATCCTCCCCCTTCTCCTCCTCCTTTCCTCCCTCCCTCCCTTCCTCTCTCCCTCAATCTCTTTACCACTCTTCATCAGTCTCTCTCTCCCCCTTTTTTCCCTTCTCTCCCCTCTTCCTAATCCCAACATTGTCCTTCCTCTTTCCCTTCCTCCTTCCCTCTGTCCTTCACTCCCTCAATTTGTCTCCCATATCCCTTCCTCTCTCTCTCCTTCAATCTATCTCTTTCTCTCCCTCATTCTTCCTCACTCTCACTCTCTCCCTCCTTCCCCCTTTCTCCTTCAGTCTCCCTCCCTCTCTTTCCCTTAGTGTCCCACTCCTTTGCTCCCTCTTTCTCTACTCTCCCCCTTTCCTCCTTTCTCTTATTCTCTCTCCTTCAATCTCTTTTCCTTCTACCCTCCCTCCTTTCCTCCTCTTCCATTCTCTCTACCCTTTTCTCTCCACTGATCTTTCTTTTTATCCCCTTCTCTCTTTCCCTCTCTCTTCATCTCCTCTCTCTTCCTCCCTTTCCCTTTTATTCTGTCTCTCCATCTCCCCCCCCCTCTTTTTTCTTCTTTCTCTTTCTTCCCCTTTCCCTGGCCTCTGACCCCCCCTCTCATTACAAAGAGACAGTGTTAGGGAAAGATTACTGTCAGCATTGATGTGCATGGAAATATGAAAAACTTTATTATATATTTTCACTGGTTTCAGAGAGGAAGGGAAAGGAAGAGAATCATTGATTGGCTTTCTCCTGTATGCCCCTACTGGGAATTGAGCCTGAAACTTGGGCATGTGCCCTTGACGAGAATCGAACCCAGGGCCCCTCAGTCCATAGGTAGACACTCTATCCACTGAGCCAAACCGGCTAGGGCTAAATATGAAAGACTTCAGAAGTCAACAGAAAAGTTTGAACAGTGCCATCTAATCTATAAATATTTGCCTTAAACATACTTTTCTTTTTCAGAAACATAATACTTATCAGTAATATGGGTGCTTCCAATTTACAAACCTTTCTCCTTATTCACTTCAGCAACTCCTTGATGTAGGTGGAACAGTGTTTTTCAGGTAGAGCTGAAGTCCATAAAGGTAATTGACTTGGTAAAGGTCACAGTCAGAAAACCAGCAGGACTTCCAGTTCATCACAATAGCCCCTAAAACTGCCAAGCTAGAAAGCTTCACCTGTCACACAAATTTCCATGCACACCATTCCTGGAGAAGGGACACGTGGTTTTTTCACTTTTTTAAAAAAACAACTTAGCATTCTAAGCATGGATGGTATATAGGGGTGTTATGTTTATGGTTGCTAAATATAGACACCATGCAGGTGGATCTGGCTTGTTAATAGAAATTTTACAGAAATGTGGGAGTTATTTCAGAGTTGCTGCTTGACTCTTCAATGATGTCTCATTCCCATCAGGTCTCAGTTTAAGTGCCTCAGAGAATCTGGGAACTCGGGGTTTCTTACATAGCCACCAGCTGTCCCCTCCTCTGAGGCCATGGTCCCTCCTTGATCATGTATGGATTCTCCTGGACTGTGATTTTGTTTTTCTGTACTTGTGATTTCTCATATTTAAGTGTGAGATATATTATTTAGCTCACAATATGCCTAGCTTATGACTTTCATTGGATATCTTTGTTTGAACTGTTCTTCCTCATTATTCATGTTTTAGCTCAAAAGTCAACCCTCCTCTCATCTTTTCTGGCCACTTCATCTACAGTAGCATCAATTCCTAACTCCCATCTATTGACAAAAGAACATCTGGCCTAAGAAAGTCTTTATAAGAGTTTACCTGAGCCAAACTGATGACAGTTTCTAGGAAGCAATATTTTAATGAATTGAGAAAATGCTCTGGAGATTGGCAGTTTTGAAGGTTATTTAAATACTAGAGGCCTGGTGGATGAATTCGTGCTTGGGTGGGGTCCCTTGGCCTTGCTGACAATCAGTGCTAATCAGGGCCATCTTACCCAGTCCCAATCAAGGCCAGTGGCTGGGGGAAGGGACCGCAGGAGGTTCGCTCTGGATGTGCACTTACTACGAGGGGGCAACTCCTGTATTGAGTGTCTGCCCCCTGGTGTTCAGTGTGCATCATAGCGACTGGTCGTTCGATCTGTTAGGCTTTTATATAGGTTAGAACCAAGGAGGAGATGTTCCAAGGCTGATGGCCCAGTTCCCATCACACCCTAGGACAGCGATTCTCAACCTGTGGGTCGCAACCCCTTTGGTGGTCGAACAACCCTTTCACAGGAGTTTGCCTAAGACCATCCTGCATATCAGATATCCACATTACAATTCATAACACTAGCAACATTACAGTTATGAAGTAGCAATGAAAATAATTTTATGGTTGAGTCACAACATGAGGAACTGTGTTGAAAGGGCCAAAAAGTTGAAAACTACTGCCCTACGAGAAGCAGTAGCTGGCTCCAGTCAGCATCACTACAGCCATAGTGGTGAGGCCAAGACCCAGCAGTACCTGTCGCCCTTCAGCACTGGCAACACTGAGCAGGGGCTTCACAGCAGTAGCCCCTACTGACAGTGACAAAAAGTTCACCATGAAGGTTTTGGGAGCAGTTAAAGGGTTCAGTGTGGGAAACAGTATGGTTTCATCAACAGGAATAACATCAATTAGGATGTATTTGTACACCTGACAGCCACAAAAAAGAATAACCACAGGAAATTCTCTCACAGTATAGGAAATGGAGAGCCTGGAATTTGATTTTGTTGAAAGGAGAAAAGGGTGCAGAGATGGCAAAAAATAGGCCTTGTTAGAGTTCCAGGGCAAGGCAGGAAATATGCAGCAGACTGTACCATTCATTATAAAGGTGCTACATTCCTTGCAGGGTCCTCCGCACAATTACCAGAATATAGTGAGAGTGGAGAAGGGATGAGGGATCAGAGACCATATGGGCATGGACCACACTATTCTAGGCCTCTTGTGCAGGGAGAAGGCACGTGCAGAGTTCTGACAACCAGAGAGTAAAAGAAAGAACAGGTAGACCAGTGAAACAGAATATGTATTGGGGTTATAGACTGATGCCACAGGGCCCTCCTCACCAAAAATAGCCTAGAGAAAACAGCAAAAAAGAAAAGGAAAATCAAGAAGAGAACCCAGGTCAGCAGCCACTTCAATGTGGTACCTGTCTTAACTTCAATTACTGACACAGACACCCAGAAAACTCCAAACTGCAAGATGGCAAAAAGACAAAGCAGTTGACCCACCAACTGGGAATTTATCTGCTCCCAAGGCTGAGCAGAGTGGGACCAAGTAAATGCCAGCTTACCATCTCTACTGCATCTGGGTTAGTCATCCAACAAGAATAAGTGAATATAAAATTACAACAATAAAAATGAACAAGGGGAGGAAGATGGCTGCCAATGGGAAGGCAGACTGCAAGATAGTATGAGAAGAAGAGAACAAAAGGAGACTGTGTGGACGTATTGTGAGTGTGTATTTGTGGGTGAAGGATAGTTATACTCCAAGGGACTGTTGGGGACTTCCAGACTGGGTTCCCCTGACCAGGCAGCCTCCACTGCTGCTGAAATCTCTCCCAGAGCCACCGGCTGTGCTGCAGAGACTGGGCCATCTTGAAGGGGAGCATGGCTGTTATCAGAAACCTATACACCTCAGGAACCTACAACAACATCCAGGGAATAGCTGTGAACCCAGGAACACTGGATCTCTAGCAGTGTGAATACATGCACTCGGATGAGCTCTGCACCTTCTCATGGAAAGGTCAGATTTCGCCTAGGAAAAGGAGAGACAGAGCTAAAGAACCAGACACCTGGAGAAGAGAGCTCATGGGGAAACAAAGAAACAGCCCACATATGAAATAAAAGGAGACATCACCAGAAAATGAAGTAACTGAAATGGAGGCAAGTAATATATCAGAGAAAGAATTCAGAGAAATGATCATAAAGTTGCTGAAAAGAATGGAAGACAAATTCAACAATATGTGTAAAAACCAAGAGGAAGTGAGGAAGAAACAAGAAATGAAAAATGACATTGCTGCTATAAGGAATCAATAGAAAGCATTGACAGTAGACTAGAAGAAGCAGAATACCACATCAGTGAGCTAGAAGACAAGGTAGGAAAAAATATCCAAGCAGAGCAGCATCTAGAGAAGAAACTTAAAAAACAAGAGGAGAGCCTAAGGGAACTTAGGGACAATACAAAATGAAACTGCATCTGCATAATAGGGGTACCAGAAGAAGAGAAAACTGAACAAGGAATAGAAAATCTGTTTGAAGAAATAATGACAGAAAATTTCCCTGATATAGAGAAGAAAAAACTCACACAATTCCAAGAAACTCGCAGAGTCCCAAACAAGATGAACCCCAAAAGACCAAAGCAAAGGCACATTATAATTAAATTGGCAAACACCAATGACAAAGTAAGAATCTTAAAAGCAGCCAGAGACAGAAAGATACCTACAAAGGATCCCCCATCAGACTGGCAACTGATTTCTCAACAGAAACACATCAGGCCTGAAGGGAATGGAATGAAATATACAAAGTCATGCAAAAGAAGGGTCTGAACCCAGTACTGTACCCAGCAAGGCTATCAATCAAAATTAAGAATGAAATCAGGAGCTTCCCAGACAAAAACGGACCAAGGAAGTTTATTACCACCAAACCAGCAATGAAGGAAATGGTAAAGAGTCTGCTGTAAAAAGAAGAAATAAAAAGGTAAGAAAGAACAGAGACATAAAGAATAAAAATGACGACAAATACCTATCAATAATAACTTTAAATGTAAATGGATTAAATCCCCAATCAAAAGACATAGATAGGGTAGCTGAGTGGATAAGAAAACATGACACACATATCTGCTGTCTACAGGAAACCCACCTCAGAAAAAGGGACTCACACAGGCTGATGGTGAAGGGATGGAAAAAGGTTTTTCAGGTGAATGGAAATGAAAAATAGTGGGGTAGCAATACTTATATCTGACAAATTAGATCTCAAAGTGAAGCACATAACAAAAGATGAGGAAGGCCATTTCATAATACTAAAGGGAGCAATCCAACAAAAAGAAATAACTCTGGTAAATACATATTCACCCAATACAGGAACACCAAATACAAAAAATAAAATAAAACTTCTGGAGGACATCAAGGGAGAGATTGACAACAATATGGTCATAGCAGGGGACTTTAATATTCCACTATCACCACTGGAAAAATCCTCTAAACAAAAACTCAGCAAAGAAACATCAATCCTAAATGACTCACTAGATGGAATTAATTGACATCTTCAGAACATTTCACCCCAAAGCCACAGAATATACATTCTTCTCAAGTGCACATGGGTCACTTTCAAAGATAGACCATATATTGGGTCACATGCAAAGTCTCTTCAAATTCAAGAAGATATCATATCAAGCATCTTCTCAGATCACAAAGGCATGAAACTAGAAATCAACTACAATAAAAAACATTAAAAAATCAAACACCTGAAGGCTAAGTAGCATGCTATTAAACAATGACTGGGTTACCAGAGAGATCAAAGAAGAAATAAAAAGCATCATGGCAACAAATGACAATGAAAATACAACAATCCAAAATCTGGGACACAGTGAAAGCCATCTTGAGAGGAAAGTTCATACCTCTACAAGCCTACCACAAAAAAAAAACAAAAAAAAACACAGGAAACAATGGTAATAAATTTCCTAACCCTACAACTCAAAGAGTTGGAAAGAGAATGACAAGAAAAGCCCAGTGAAAGCAAAAGGAAGGAAATAATAAAGATCAGAGCAGAGATAAATGAAATAGAGATTTCCCCCACCTCCCAAAAAAAAATACAAAAGATCAACAAAACCAAGAACTTGTTCTTTGAAAGGATACACAAGATTGATGAGCCTCTATCCAGGCTCACCAAAAAGCAAAGAGAAAGGACCCAAATAGACAGAATCAGAAATGAAAGAGGTGAAATAACAACTGATCCCACAGAAATACAAACAATTATGAAAAAAACACCATGAATAACTCTACTCCAAAAAAAAGGACAACCTAGATGAAATGGACATATTCTTAGAAAAATACAAGCTTCCAAAACTCAACCAAGAAGAATCAAAAAACCTCAATAGGTCAAAAACTACCAAAGAAATTGAAACTGCAATCAAAAATCTTCCAGCAAACAAAAGCCCTGGTCTGGACAGCTTTACAGGGGAGTTCTACTGAGCATTCAAAGAAGAACTGAAACCTATCCTACTCAGACTATTCCAAAAAATTCAAGAGGAAGGCACACTTCCAAGCTCTTTCTATGAAGCCAGCATTACCCTAATTCCAAAACCAGATAAAGACACCACAAAAAAAGAGAACTATAGGCCAATATCCTTGATGAACATAAATGCTAAAATCCTCAATCAAATTATAGCAAATCGAATTCAGCATTACATTGAAAGATCATACACCATGACCAAGTGGGATTTATTCCAGGAATGCAAGCATGGTACAATATCTGCAAATCAATAAATGTGATACATCACACAAACAGAGACAAAAATCACATAATCACATCAATTGAGGCAGAAAAAGCACTTGACAAAATCCAACACCCTTTCTTGATAAAAACTCAGCAAAGTGGGAATAGAGGGACTATACCTCAACATAATAAAAGCCCTATATGACAAACCTACAGCCAACATCATACTCAATGGGCAAAAACTAAACCCATTTCCCCTAAGAACAGTAACAAGACAAGGATGCCCACTTTCACCACTCCTGTTTGACGTAGTCCTAGAAGTACTAGCCATAGCACTCAGAAAGAAGAAGAAATAAAAGGCATCCAAATTGGAAAAGAAGTAAAACTATCCTTATTTGCTGATGACATGATACTATACATAGAAAACCCCAAAGACTCCATCAAAAAAATACTAGACATAATAAATGAATTTGGCAATGTACCAGGATACAAAATTAACATCCAGAAATCTATGACCTTTTTATACACCAACTAGGGGCCCAGTGCATTAAATTCGTGCCCTGGGGGGGGGGATGTTTCTCAACCCAGCCTGCCCCCTGTCACATACTGGGAGCCCTCAGGGGGTGTCCTACTGATGGCTTAAGCCAGCTCCCTGATCCCCTTGGGGAGAGGGCCTAAGCCGCAGTCTGGCCTCCCTTTGTGGGAGGCGACCAGGCTAATCAGGGGAAGCCACCAGCCCCATCACCCCACTGTTACAGCCTCTGCCAGTTCCTGCAGCCACCAAGGTGTTTTCATAACACGGACTCCAGTCCCTTCACCATGAAGAAATGACAACTTTCTTTAGTCATTTTCAAGATGTGTCATTCATAGGATATGACATTTCTTTTCTTTTATTTTTTATCCTCACCTGAGGATATGTTTCCATTGATTTTTAGAGAATGTGGAAGAGAAGGGAAAAACAGAAATATCAAAGTGAGAGAAACACTTTGATTAGTTGCCTCCTGCATATGCACTGACCTGGGCCCCAGCCAAGGAGAAGCCTGCAACCTAGGTACATGCCCTTGGTCAGAATTGAACCCAAACCCTGCAGTCAGCAGGCTGAGGCATTATGCACTGAGCCAAACTGGCTAAGGCAGGAAATGACATTTCTTAGCCCTCCAGCAGTGGGCTTTCATTTTTTTCTCTAGGAGTGTAGTGGAAAAACCTTAGATTGCCTTTTTGGATTCTTATTACTCAAGTTACTAAGAATATTACCAGTAGTATACAGGGAACTTAGCCAATAAATGGTCAGAAAAGGTATTTCCTCTGTAGTTCACTCTGATCACCAACTCCACCCCTGCCCCTCAATCCCAATTCCACCCCTGCCCAGGCCTGCAGTCTCTGCCTGAGGCTGCAGGCCTGGGCAGAAGACTCCCAAGCCCATCAAATTGCCAGCTTCACAGAGCCCAGGCCTCTGTGATCACCGGCTCTGATCCTGCACCCTGCCATTGCTGGCTCTGTCTTGCCCCACAGGCAGCCTCTGGCCAAGGCTGAAGGCCTGAGCAGGGGACCCCCAGGCCCTTCCGATTGCAGGCTCTGCCCTTGCCTCACTACAGCCTCTGTCCAAGGCTACAGGCCTGGGCAGAGTACCCCCCAACCCCTGTGATTGCCAGCTCCACCCCTGTCCCACTACAGCCTCTGGCCAAGGCTACAGTCCTGGGCAGGAGACCCCCAGGCCCCTGCCATAGCCAGCTCCACCTTTGTCCCACTGCAGCCTGTGACCAAGGCTACAGGCCTGGGCAGAGGATCCCTAGATCCCTGCATTGCTGGCTCCACACCTGCCCCTCCAATCACTGGCTCTGCCCCTGCCCAAGCCCTGAGTTCAAGGGATCCACCCCTGCCCCACTGTAGCCTCTGGCCAAGGCTACAGGCCTGGGCAGGAGACCCCCAGGCCCCTGCCATTGCCGGCTCCACCCTTGAGCCTCTGGCCAAGGCTGCAGGCATGGACATGGGACCTCCAGACCCCTGCTTTGCCACCTGCACCAGTGCCCAGACCCCTGCGATCGCAGGATCTGCCCCTGCCCCTCCGATCGCTGGCTCTGTGGAGCCCAGACCCCTCTGATCACTGGCCTTACCCCTGCCCTTTCCTATCACTGGCTCTGCCCTTGCCCATGCCTGAGGCCTCTGACAAAGGCCTCTGGCCTGGGAAGGGGACCCCCAGCTCCCTCTGATCGCCTGTTCTGCACCTGCCTGGGTGCCGCCATCTTGTGGCCATGGGGACGGCCATCTTTGTGAATGAGTGACACCTAATTTGCATATTCTTTAATTAGGTAGGATGTGGCTATGGGTACTGCCTTCTTGTGGCCATGGGGGAAGCCATCTTTGTGACGGAGTGACTCCTAATTTGCATATTACTCTTTTATTAGATAGGATAATGAACTCGCAGAAAGAGAAATGAAAAAAAAAAATCTTATTTATCATTGCACCAAAAAAACTAAGATACCTAGGAATAAACTTAACCAAGTATGTAAAAGACCTATACTTGGAAAACTATAGGACATTGAAAAAAGAGACAGAGGAAGACATAAACAAATGGAAGAACATCCCATGTTCATGGATTGGTAGAATCAACATCATTAAAATGTCCATAGTACCTAAAGCAATATATAGATTCAATGCAATACCTATTAAAATGCTGACGGCATATTTCAAAGATCTAGAACAAATTCTCCAAAAATTCATCTGGAATTTTAAAAAGACCCTGAGTAGCCACAACTGTCCTGAGAAAGAAAATCAAAGTTGGAGGGATCACAATAGCAGACATCAAACTATATTACCAAGCCACAGTTCTCAAAACTGCCTGGTACTGGCACAAGAACAGACATATAGACCAATTGAACAGAATAGAGGATCCAGAAATTGACACAAGTCATTATGCTCAATTATTAATTGACAAAGGAGGCAAAAGCATACAATGGAGTCAAAACAGTCCCTTTAATAAATGGTGCTGGGAAATTTGGTCAGATACATGCAAAATGAAAATAGATCACCAACTTACACCATACACAAAAACAAAATTAAAATGGCTAAAGGACTTGAATGTAAGACAGGAAACCATAAAATTCCTACAAGACTCTATAGGCAGCAAAATTGCAGACATATCTCATAGCAGTATCTTTACAGACACAGATCCTAGGGCAAGAGAGACTAAGGAGAAAATAAACAAATGGACCTACATCAAAATAAAAAGCTTCTGCACAACAAAAGAAACAATCAACAAAACCACAGGAAAGCCCACGGCATGGGAGAACATACTTGCCAATGTAATCTACGACAAGGGGTTAATCTCCAACATTTACAGGGAACTCATACAACTTAACAAAAGGAAGATAAACAACCCAATCAAAAAATGGGCAAAGGACCTAAATAGACACTTTTCCAAAGAGGACATTCAGAAAGCCAAGAGACACATGAAAACATGCTCAAAGTCACTAATCATCTGAGAGATGCAAATCAAAACAACAATGAGGTATCATCTCACACCTGTCAGAATGGCTATCAACAAATCAACAAATGACATGTGCTGGAGAGGATGCGGAGAAAAAGGAACACTCCTGCACTACTGGTGGGAAGGCAGACTGGTGAAGCCAGTGTGGAAAACAGTATGGTGTTTCCTCAAAACTTTATAAATGGAACTCCCATTTGACCCAGTAATACTACTTCTAGCAATATATCCCAAGAAAACAAAAACACCAATCAGAAAGGACTTATGAA
This sequence comes from Murina feae, assembly GCA_004026665.1. Taxonomy (NCBI): domain Eukaryota; kingdom Metazoa; phylum Chordata; class Mammalia; order Chiroptera; family Vespertilionidae; genus Murina; species Murina feae. The sequence goes on along the minus strand of PVJC01005774.1, from coordinate 8,295 downwards.
TCTCTATGTTCATAGCAGCACAATTTACAATAGCTAAGATTTGGAAACACCCTAAATGCCCATCAGCAGATGAGTGTATTAGATAACTGTGGTACATCTACACAATGGAATAGTACACTGCTATAAAAGGGAAGGAGTTCTTACCATTTGCAGCAGCATGGATGGAACTGGAGAGCACTATGCTAAGTGAAATAAGCCAGGCAGTAAAAGAAAAATAGCACACGATCTCACTCATTTATGGATAATAAAGAACAGTATAACCTAATGAACATAAAGATAGATAAAGTAGCAGAGAAGCATCTAACAGACTTTCAAATTACAGCAGGAATGCTGGGGAATGTTGTCGGGAGGTGGGGGTGAGGTGACAGATCAATCAAAGGACTTATATGCATGCATATAAGCATAACCAATGGACAAAAGACACTGGGGAGGGGGGTATAAGGGCATGTGCTGGGAGGTAGGGGAGGCCAGAAAAAGGTCAATGGGAAAATAAGGAGACATATGTACTACTATTTGTAATACTTTAAACAAGAAAATAAAATTTAAAAAATTAAAAAAAAACTTTTTTTAAAGTAAATGAACAAAACATTGGAGCTGAAGACCTTAAATGTTTGCTTTTTGCCTGTTGACTAGATAACTAGGACTATCTGCATTATGTATACAGCATATTATTATTTTAACCTAAAGATGTCTGTTTTTGGTAATGACATGCTTTTTTTCTTAGCCTAGTTTTCCTCAATACAAATAATCTAAAAATCTTTAAAAGTTTAAAATTCTTTCATATCTGGTCAAGCTGAAATCATTGAGAACCTCATTTTTAATTTTTAATAAAAATTTACAACTTGATTGTTTAAAAAATCAACAAAATGCCAGCACCTATTAATAAAGGTCGAGAGAGAGAGAGAGAGAGAGAGAGAAGAGAGAGAGAGAGGAGAGAGGAGAGAGGAGAGAGGAGAGAGAGATGTATTGCTTGCTAAAGAAGGGACAGTTGTCTGATCCAGTCTCCCAGTAAAGAGAAGAGCTAATCTCAGATTGGTGGAGAGCACAGGTTTAGGGATTTTCAAGTAGAGAAACTTTTGATCCTTATATCCTTTAAGCTCTGTGAAATCAATGATATTCTGTCTTCTCACCACTGTGTCCCTAGAACTTAGAAAAATGCCCATTCCAGGTACTCAGTAAATATTGTTGAATGAATGAATGGGGGAAAAAACAAAAACAGCTCTTTCCAACTGGCACCGAGCCATGGGCATCTCTCAGGACAACTGGCACAAGCACTGCAAGACCTTGGGCAAGAGAAAGCCCTATGACAAAAAGCAAAAATATGAACTGGGACACCCTACAGCCAACACTAAGATTGGATTCCGAAGTATACACACAGTCCACATGCCGGGCAGCAACTAGAAGTACTGAGCCTTGAGTCTGGACTTGGGGATTATTGATGTTGTCTACGTGTCCAACAACAAAGTGGTCCGCACTAAGACCTGAGTTAAGAACTGTATGGTGTGCGTTGACAGCACACCATTCCGACAGTGGTACGAGTCCCACTACACATGCCCCTGGGCTGCAAGAAGGGGGCCAAGCTGACTCCTGAGGAGAAAGAGATTTTGAACAACAACAACAAAAAACAAGAAAACAAAAATTCAGAAGAAATATGTTGAAAGAAAAACAAATGCCAAAATCAGCAGTCTTCTCAAGGAGCAGTTAGTTCCAGCAGGGCAAGCTTCTTGCATGCATGGCTCCAGACCAGGTCAGTGTGGCCAAGCAGATGGCTATGTGCTCAAGGGCAAGGAGCTGGAGTTCTATCTGAGGAAAATCACAGCCTGGAAAGGCAAATAAATCCTCTTCCCTCCTATCTTAGCTCAGGTAATAAAGGTGTTTATTCTAAAAAACAAAAACAAAACAAAACAAAACAAAAAACCCAGAACAATGGAGGCTATGCTGGGAGGAAGAGGCTTGTGAGACTCTAAGTTTACAGGATTGACTTAAGGATGAAAGATGAAACTGATATTCCTCTGTTGGAGGCAGAATGGGCACCAGTGGTCAGTACAAGTGGTAGAGGCATGAATTTCTGTTCAATGCAAGAAAGACCCTTTAAGAGAGGAAGCTGTACAGAGGTGGAAATGGCAGCTTGTCATGGTGTTGACAGGAGATTGAAGGAGTGAGTAGCTGAGCCAAGAAGAAACTGAAGGGACCTGTCTGACTCCTCACTAACCAAGAAAGAGCCTGACTTTCTCAGAAGTCCTGGGAGTCAGAGATATGGTCAAAGAGAGTATGTGCCTTCTCTTCCAAACAGGACACCATACCCATACTGTGTTACTTTCTACTATTACTAGTGTGGTAGAATCAAGATATTTGGTACCAGTTCCTATTCATTGTTGGCAAAGATATTGGTCAGAAGTTTCTTCCTTTCCTTCCAGCATTAAAAGGTCTGCAAACAAGTGACCAAATGGATAGACTGAGCGGTTTAGAAAGGCAGGGGTTTGGAGGGATGCTGCTAAGCAGGTTCCCTGCCCTCCATTTATAAATGACCTATTTTCCCTTCTCCATGGATTCCCCCCTGGAATTTCAGAAAAGATCTCATCCTGAAGGCCTCTGTGGCTTAGTTCTCCCCAAAGCATAAGGCACCCATGTGCACACATACTCTGTATTAGGGGGAGAAGCAGTGCTCTCCATGGATACAGGGAGAATTAGTGTATGGGCTCAGAGTGCACAGTTGATCTATATTAAGAGGCAAAAGACAAGTATTTAAGTCCAGTTCATGTTGATAGCCTCCCAGAGCTGATGGTGACACCATTGTCACCCATAAGGTCACAACTGGCCAAGAGAGGGTTTTGAAAAAGCCAGAGGTTTAAGTAAGTGATGCAGCATGGTCTCTCTCAGTTTTTCAGGCAAAAGCATTCTTGCCACTTTGGAGCACTTACCCAGTGACTGAGCTGGATCTTGGGTAGGCCAGATGGCAAAGATACACTGACACTGGTGGCACATGGGCTCACTGAATTCCTGACTAAGGAGAGAAGCCACATCTGACTCTGTCCAGTTCTGAGCTTGACTTGACCTTTTTTTAAAAAGGAAAATTTTACAATATACAAAATAAATCTATTACCAAATACTTGGACATTTACAAGCAATAAACATTAATATTTCAAGAAAAATGATTTTAAATATAATATTGCATGCAATAACCATTAATATTTCAAAGAAGATATTTAAAATATAATAATATTACCAAAACTGTACTAACAGTATATATCATAAAAGTTGCAGGAAATATTAAAAATCTACAAATAACAGGATTCTATTATATTTTAAAATATTTCCCCTCCCTGGCTCTATTTTTGTTCATCAGTTTATGTTGTTCATTATATTCCACAAATGAGATTATGTTATATTTATCTTTCTCCAACTGGCTTATTTCATTTAGCATAATGCTCTCAAAGTCCATCCATGCTGTTACAAATGGTAAGAGTTCCTTCTTTTTCACAGCAGCATAGTATTCCATTGTGTAAATGCACCGCAGTTTTCTAATCTGTTGATGGGCACTTAGGCTGTTTCCAAATCTTAGCGATTGTAAATTGTGCTGCTATGAACATAGGGGTGCATATATCCTTTCTGATTTCCTGGGATATATTCCTAGAAGTGGGATTACTGGGTCGAATGGGAGTTCCATTTTTAATTTTTTGAGGAAACTCCATACTGTTTTCCACAATGGCTGCACCAGTCTGCATTCCCACCAGCAGTGCAAGAGGGTTTCTTTTTCTCTGTACATTCGCCAGCACTTGTTATTTGTTGATTTGTTGATGACAGGTGTGAGATGGTACCTCATTGTCATTTTGATTTGCATCTCTCAGATGATTAGTGACTTTGAGCATGTTTTCATATGTCTCTCGGCCTTCTGTATGTCCTCTTTCAAAAAGTGTCTATTTAGGTCATGTGCCCATTATTTGATTGGATTATCTTCCTTTTGTTAAGTTGTATGAGTTTCCTGTAAATGTTGGAGATTAAACCCTTATTGGAGATAACAATGGCAAATATGTTCTCCTAGGCAGTGAACTTTCTTGTTGTTTTGTTGATGGTTTCTTTTGCTGTGCAGAAGCTTATTATTTTGATGTAGTCCCATTTGTTTATTTTCTTCTTAGTTTCCATAGGCCTATGAGTTGCATCGGTAAAGATATTGCTATGGCATATGTCTGCTATTTCACTGCCTGTGGATTCTTCTAAGATTTTTGTAGTTTCCCATCTTACATTTAAATCCTTTAACTATTTTGAGTTTATTTTTGTGTATGATGTAAGTTGGTTGTCTAGTTTCATTTTTTTGCATATATCTGTCCAATTTTCCCAACACCATTTATTGAAGAGACTGTCTTGACTCCATTGTATGCAATTGCCTCCTTTGTCAAATATTAATTGACATAATGGTTTGGGTCGATTTCTGAGTTCTCTGTTCTGTTCAATTGGTCTATATGTCTGTTCTTGTGCCAATACCAGGCAGTTTTGAGAATAGTGGCTTTGTAACATAGCTTGATGTCTGGTATTGTGATACCTCCAATTTTGTTCTTCTTTCTCAGGACAGCTGTGGCTATTCAGGGTTTTTTTTAAATTTCATATGAATTTTTGGAGAGTTTGTGAAATATGCTATTGGTATCTTAATGGGGATCGCATTGAATCTACAGATTGCTTTGGATAGTATGGACATTTTACTGATATTGATTCTACCAATCCATGAATATGGTATATTCTTTCATTTGTTTATGTCTTCTTCTACCTCTTTTTTTAATGTCTTGTAGTTTTCCTAGTACAGATCTTTTACCTCCTTACTTACTTTTATTCCTAGGTATCTTAATTTTTTTGGTGCAATTATAAATGGGATTTTTTTTTAGTTTTTCTTTCTGTGAGTTTATTATTGGTGCATAAAAAAGCAATAGATTTCTGGGTGCTAATTTTGTATCCTAATACATTACCAAATTCATTTTTGCAGTCTAGTAGTTTTTTGATGGGGTCTTTGGGGTTTTCTATGTACAATATTATGTCATCTGTGAATAATGACAGTTTTACTTCTTCTTTTCCAATTTGGATTCCTTTTATTTCTTCTTCTTGTGTGATTGCTATGGCTAACATTTCCAGTATATGTCAAACAGGAGTGGTGAGAGTGGGCATCTCTATCATGTTCCTGTTCTTAGTGGAAATGGTTTTAGTTTTTGGCTATTGAGTATGATGCTCCCTGTAGGTTTGTAATATATGTACTTTATCATTTTGAGATATGCTTCCTCTATTCACTTTGCTGATAGTTTTTATCAAAAATGGGTGTTGGATTTTTTCAAATGCTTGCTCTGTGACTATTGATAGGATCATGTGATTTTTGTCTGTCAATTTGTTTATGCGATGTATCATGATTATTGATTTGTGAATATTGTACCAGTTTTTCATCCTTGCAATAAATCCAACTTTATCATGGTGTATGATATATCTTAACTAATAAAAGCATAATATTGAAATTAACCGTTTCTTCAGGATGGGGTAAGCCACGCCCACCAGCTAATCAGAGTGACTGTATGCAAATTAGCCCAGACATGGCAGCTGCCACTCAGAGACCTGAGTAAACGGTAGCTTCCATTGCAGCAGGAGTGAAAGTGAAACTGGGCCCGCTCCGATTAAACTGGCTCAAGCAAAACACACATTTGCAACAAAATAACAATCATAGAATCCTTGGGAGCTGAAGGAAACAGCAGGCCTGGTCTCACCACTAAGTAACATTGTTTCATTATAGATGCTGCGAGGTGAAGCAGAGAGGAGGCTTCGTTACAAGGCTGGCTTAAAGGAACAGTGTATCAATTATAGAAGATAAACAAACCCCAGAAACCTGTGTCCAGCCAGCCTTGCTGGGACATTGGGTCAATGGGAGCTGTGGGCAGCCTTAAAGCCTGAAAGCACCAATTAGCCCGTCACCCATGCTGGCCACAATCCAATGGGGTGAGGGACGTCCCTGGGGGGCTTGGCCAGCCTGGAGACAGCCATCAGCCCCTCACCCAGCCTGGTCAGGCACATCAGCAGGTAGACATCCCCCGAGGGGTCCCAGACTGTGAGAGGGCACAGGCCGGGCTGAGGGACCTCCTGAGTGCACAGAGTGGTTGCAGGGCAGAACAGCGCAGGACCCAGGACCCATGAGTGGGAAAGAGGCAGTGGAGGGTCAGCGGCCTGCTTGGTGGGCTTCCCAGACCCCTTGCAAAGCACTGGGGAGTGGGAAAGCAAGGCAGCAGGGTACGGCTGAGTGGGAAAGAGGCGTCGGGGGGTTGGCCTGCTTGGTGGCTGCCCAGGCCCTTTGCGGGGCACCAGGGAGCAGGAAAGCAAGGCTGCAGGGGCCGGGGTCCTGCTTCGTGGCTCCCCAGACCCCTTGGTGGTACCAGGGAGTGGGAAAGGAAGGCAGCAGGGGACTGGTGAGTGGGAAGGAGTCGGCGGCCTGCTTGGCAGCTCCCCAGGCCCTTTGGGGGGCACTGGGGAGCGGGAAAGCAAGCTCTTGGGGGCTAGGGGCCTGCTTGGCGGCTCCCCAGGTCCCTTCCGTGGATCAGAAAGCAGGAAAAGGCTGGCCTGACCACAAGGCGGGGTTTTCCCTGCTTCCTGGTGGCTGGAGGAAGATGGACAGTAGGCAAGCTTGGGAGGCAGGCAGCACCCAGCCCTGGCCACAGCTCAAAAAAAGAGAACAACATGCAGGGGAGGGCAAGAGTCTGAGAGATCAACATAGAGGGGGTGCCTGCTCCAAGCCTGGGGGCAGGCCCCCCACAGGTAGACACACACAGGAGGACTACTCCGAGCCTCAGATGCGGCTGGGGGCAGGTCCCCAGTGGCGACACACACACACACAAAAGGCTCCTGGCAGACTGGGGCCATCATAGGACATCCACTGAGAAGTTCCAGACTGTGAGAGGGGGCAGGCTGGGCTGAGGGACCCCACCCTCCCCCCGTGCACGAATTTCGTGCACCGGGCCCCTAGTTGAATACATTGCTGGATGCAACTTGCTACTTTTTTGTTGAAAATTTTAGCATCTATGCTCATTAGGGATATTGGCTTGTAATTGTCTTTCTTTGTAGTGTCTTATCTGGTTTTGAAATAAGGATAATGCTGGCCTCATAAAAAGAGTATTGAAGTGTTCTTTCCTCTTGGATTTTCCAAAATAATTAGGGGAGTATAGGTGTTATTTCTTCTTTGAATGTTTGGTAAAACTCCCCTGTGAAGTCACCTAGACATGGGCTTTTGTTTAGTGGGAGTTTTTTTTGTTTTTTGTTACTGCTTCAATTTCATCAGTTGTTATTGGCCTATTCAGGTTTTCTGATTTCTTCTGATTCTATTTTGGGAGATTATATTTTTCTAGGAATTTTTCTATTTCATCCACATTGTCCAGCTTCTTGGCATATAGTTGTTCATAATATTTTCTTACAATGCTTTTTATTTCTGTGTTGTCAGTGATTACTTCTTCACTTTCATTTCTGATTTTATTTATTTGTGTCCTCTTTCTATTTCTTGATGAGTCTGGCTAAGAGTTTATCAATTTTGTTTATTCTTTCAAAGAAAAAGCTCTTGGTATCATTGATTTTTTTTTCTTTTATTTCCTTCCTTCTAGTTACTCTAGGCTTTTCTCATTCTCTTTCTAGTTCTTTAAGTTGTAGGGTTAGTTTATTGCTGATTTTTCTTGTTTTTTTGAGGTATGCCTATAGTGCTGTGAACTTCCCTCTCAGGACTGCTTTTTTTGTGTCCCAGAGATTTTTGGTTATTGTGCATTCATTTTTATTTGTTTCCAGAAAGTTTTATATTTATTTCTTGATCTTGATCTTGATTTATTTCTTGATCTATATTTATTTCTTGATCCCATTTATTTTTTAATAACATGCTATTTAGCCTCCATGTGTTTGAATAATTTTGGGTGTTTTTACTGTAGTTAATTTCTAATTTCATTTCACTGTGATCTGAGAAGAAGCTTGATGTGATTTCAACCCTTTTGATCTTGTAGAGACTTGTTTTGTGTCCTAACATGTGGTCTATTTTTGTGAATGACCCATGTGTACTTGAGAAGGATGTATATTCTGATGTGTTGGCTGTTATCCTATCTAATAAAAGAGTAATATTCAAATTGACCATCACAAGATGGCTTCCCCCATGTGGTCAAAGATGGTCACCACAAGATGGCCAGCAAGGGAAGGCAGTTGGGGGGGACCCAGGCCTGCAGGGGAGGGGAGTTGGCAGGGGAGAAAGGCATACAGGGGAGAGCAGTTGGGAGGGACCCAGGCCTGCAGGGGAAAATAGTT
>PVJC01005773.1:0-57437 GCA_004026665.1 Murina feae | reverse complement strand
AGGCAGGCAGTTGCAACAGAACCCTTTGGTTTGCTCTAGTTCGTGGCTGTTGGCCTCCATCTTGGCTGGGTTAATTTGCATACAGCTGCCCTGATTGGCTGTTGGCCTCCATCTTGGCTGGGTTAATTTGCATACAGCCGCTCTGATTGGCTGGTGGTAACGGTCACATTTGCATGTTTCGCTTTTATTATAGAAGATATTAGTCTTTCTACTAAGTAGGCTTATTAACATCTCTGGAGTTCTGTGTTCTTATCTCTCAAATAAAGATGGCAGATACAGCAGACATCTATTTGTCCCAACACATCCACTCTCTACCATTTTGTTCACTCTGCTATGGGAGGTGGATCCATGATATCTACTCTAAGCTTTATCTCAGTGAGACAATTTGGGTAAGGTAAGTGGTTCCCTTAGGAAAAGATGAGAGGAAGGAAGGAGGCTGTGGTAAGGGTATTTATTCCATGTTTCCCTTCCTATGATGTTGATTATCCTGGTTGGGTCCTCAAGTGACCTTGATCTTCCAAAAGAAACCCCTCTAGAAGTTTTCCTTATTTTTTTCTTCCTCTCTCCTTGTCTTTTGGGGTGTTGGTTGTGTACACTACCCTTTATGATATTTTTACATCTTGCCTACAATTGTCCTCTTGTAAATAAAATTTTCTCACATTATTTTAATTTGAGTGCCATCTGTATTCTGTCAGATGCTGAGATACTATAGTCTCTAGAATTACATCCAGGAAAAGTATTCTTTCTTGCTGCATGTGTTGGAAACCAGTGTCATCAGAGTACAACCATTTGCAAGTCTGTCCAGGGGAATTGGCACTTGTTTGTATCTCAATGTCAATTTCACTGTAAATATTGATCACAGAAGGCCTTGAACTGGTTCATTAGACAATATTTGACAATTCTGCTATGTTCATTTCCATTCTATATAAAGGAAGAAAAAGAGTCAATGACCACTAGGAAAACTCTTCCTGAACTGACACATAGAAGCAGCTATTCTGGTATTGTGCATGCTTTTGTGTAATAGCACAGGACAGTTATTGCTTCAGTGGCTACTAGCAGCATGCACTTTCCCTGTCTCTTCCTCCTGTTTTGGTTGCTCAAAATCACAATTTCTATTTGAGATTCATCATTCAGGGCAATAGTTATTTAGGCCATGTCTTCATGGTAATCTGTTTATCTAAAACAAACAAATATATGTAGGCCCTAATACATGTACATTTCCTGATATCTCATACACTATCTGCAGCTGCTGATACATGCTTATGACTCTTGGGAAGGGAGTTTACCTTGATTGAAGGGAGCAGTAGCATGGAATTGGTTTTTCTGTAACCCAGACAGGACTTTCTGGCCTCCTAGAAGCTCAGCTCTGTTGTGCTGCATAGGAAAGGGAGTGAGTTCACCTCTAACAGTGAAAAGGTTTTCATATGATTTTCTTATAAAATTAGCCTACAGAAATGTAACTTGGCCTTCTTTACTATTTTTAACATGTAGTATGGAGTTAGAAAAAGTAAAAAAAAACAACACAGTTTAACTCATAAGTCAGTTTTGTGTAAAAAATAATCAGAAATATTGACTAAAGAATAGTTGGTACACTTATTCATTCAACAGCTGTTACTGAGCTGGGTAGGCAATGAGGATATGATAATGATTAAAACATATATACTTACAATCTACATAATGATTACAATAAATGCAAGCAACATTCAATTAAATAAATAATTAAAATAAAACAATAGAGCTTTTAGAGGCATAAAATAGAGACATCAAAATCAAAATTGGATTCCCAGATGAAGTTCTATAAAGAAGAGCTGAAGGATGGGTTTTGCTTCTGGCGTGGTCTGGTTGTCTGGAAAATGTTGGCCTCTATCAATTAATGGGAATTGCTGATGCATTTTAAGTGATCTGACTGAAGACATCACACTCTTAAAAACAGTTCAAACATGTAATATTATTAGTGAGGAATAAACAGATGTGGATAGATTCAAGTAGCACCTGGAGTTAGAAAAAGAACAGAGTTTTCATGTCAGGGTTTGGGATGAGCTGATAAAAGTTTTGTACAGATCCAAACTGTCGGTCAGATTTTAGAAAGTTAACAAATTACCCAGGCTGCTTCTTCACTTGGATGTTGATTAAAATCTCTAAAATCTCTTTAGCATGTGTGATACAGCCTCTTCTCCAAGTAGATACATGGTCTTTCATACAGCACCTTGTTTTGCTTTAGACTGATATTAATTTGGGGGAAAGTCATTGAATGAAAAATGAACTTTCTTTTTATGTAGAGCTGGTCAAAAAATGTGCAAATAAAATTAGATCTTTTGCCTAATACTATTTATATAGATTATTTTCTCCCTTGCATGAGAAGAGATTTGCAATATTATTACAAGTAAAAAGTGAACTACAGCCCTGACTGGTTTGGCTCGGTAGATAGAGCATCGGCCTGCGGACTGAAAGGTCCCAGGTTCGATTCCAGTCAAGTGCATGTACCTTGGTTGCGGGCACATCCCCAGTAGGAGATGTGCAGGAGGCAGCTGATGGATGTTTTTCCTCTCATCGATGTTTCTGACTCTCTATCCCTCTCCCTTCCTCTCTGTAAAAAAATCAATTATATATGCATCTAAATTGTGAGGGACAGTACACTGTTAAAGGGACAGTATAAATGTTAGAAACATAAATATGACTAAAACTTTGGTCTCCATTCTCCAAAAGCTAACTTTCTGTTTGTTTTTTTTGAAAGTATTACAAAAGTTTTTTTTTTAAAGTTAGCTTTGTTGAGATATAATCTCTCTATATAAAAGCTTAAGCAATCCGCTTTGACCAGTTTGGCTCAGTGGATAGGGTGTCAACCTTCGGACTGAAGGGTCCCAGGTTCGATTCTGGGCAAGGGCATGTACCTTGGTTTCGGGCACATACCCAGTAGGGAGTGTGCAGGAGGCAGCTGATCGATGTTTCTCTCTCATCGATGTGTCTAATTCTCTATCCCTCTTCCTTCCCCTCTCTAAAAACAAACAAACAAACAAAAAAACCCTAAGCAACCCAATGGCCGGTTGACTGGTCACTATGATGCACATTGACCACCAGGAGGCAGATGCTCAATGCAGGAGCTGCCCCCTGGTGGCCAGTGTGTTCCCTCAGTGAGAGCCCCACTCAGCTAACCAAAGGGCACCAGACTTGGGGCTCATGGCTGGGGAGTGCAGAGGTGTGAATCTCTCCTGCCTCCAAGGCAGTGCTGCCTAGCAGTGGCAGGCACAGTGGGGTTGGGATGAGCTGGAGGAGCGCTGTGCCCAGTCCAGGTTCTGGCACTTCCCTGGCTGCTTCACCTCATACCCTGAGGGGTTCTGGATAGGGAGAAGGTGCAGGCCAGGCTGAGGGACCCCTCCAGTGCATGAATCTGTGCACTGGGCCTCTAGTTTAACATATAACATTATGTAAATTTAAGCTGTACAATGTGATGGTTTTTGCAGATATATATTGCAAAATGATTACTGCTGTAAGATTCGCTAACAACCTTAAATTCATATAATTGGCATTTTTTTTGTTGTTGTAACAGTGAGAAACTTTAAGAGCTACTCTCTTAACAATGTTCAAGTATACAATAAAGTATTAACAGTAGTCACCATGCTATACAATAGCTTTCCAGAATGTATTCATTTTATAACTGGAAATTTGTATCCTTTAACCAACGTATTTTTTCTCCTACCCCTAGCCTTTGGAAATAATGATCTAATTTCTGTTTCTATGAATTTGGCTTTTTTTTTTTTTAAAGTTAATTTTTTTACAGAAAGGAAGGGAGAAGGTTAGAGAGTTAGAAACATTGATGAGAGAGAAACATCGATCAGCTGCCTCCTGCACATCTCTTCCTGGGGATGTGCCTGCAACCAAGGTACATGCCCTTAACCAGAATCGAACCTGGGACCTTTCAGTCCTCAGGCTGATGTTCTATCCACTGAGCCAAACTAGTTAGGGTTATGAATTTGGCTTTTTAGATTTCATGTGTAAATGAGGTCATACAGTATTTGCCTTTTTTAATTTGACACATACAGTTACCACAATATCCTCAAGATTCATTAATGACACAAATGACAGGTCTTCCTTCTTTCTTATTGGTGTATATATACCACATTTTCTTGATCTATTTATCTGTCAATGGACACAGGTTGTTTCTACATCTTGACTATCTAATCTAATAAAAGAGTAATATGCAAATTTACCATCACTCCAAGACACACAAGCCATGCCCACCAGCCAGGCCACACCCACCAGCTAATCAGAGTGACTATATGCAAATTAGCCCAGCCAAGATGGTGGTTAATTTGTATACACAGGCACAGAGCGAAGACTGAAGACAGCCTAGAAGGAAGCCAAGTGCTGCAGAAGGGAGCCAAGCGACAGAGAAGGGAGGGAGCGAGGTAGCAGAGATGGGAGAGAGCAAGGCAGTGGAGACGGGAGTGAGCAAGGCAGCAGAGATGGGAGGAAGCAAGGCAGCAGAGACTGTGGAGACGGGAGGGAGCAAAATGGCAGAGAAGGGAGGGAGCTGAGGTAGCAGAGAAGGGAGCGAAGCCTGCCTTGGTGGGCTTTACTCCCTTCTCTGCTTCGCTCTGGCTCAGGAAGCACTATTCTTGCAGGAATCTTTCTGCAATGGGCTTCTAGTTTTGAATAATATGCAATGATCATGGGATGTGTGTGTATGTATGTGTGTGTATATATGTATGTGTGTGTGTGTATATATATATATATATATATATATATATATATATATATATGATAATGATTTCTTTCAGATAAATACACAGAAGTAGGATTGTTGTATACTATTTTCCATAATGGCTATACCAATTTACATACTCACCAATAGTGCCCAACATTTACTCAACATTTTTACTAGCATTTGTTATCTCTTGTTTTTTTTGTTTTTTGGTTTTTTGTTTTTTTTTTATAATAGTCATTCTAAAAGATATATCTCATCATGATTTTGATTTGCATTTTCTTAGTGATTAGTGATGTTGAATACTTTTTCATATATTTGTTGGACATTTGTATGTCTTCTTTTGGGAAATGTTTATTCATATTCTTTGCCCATAGAGAAATTAGATTAATTGCTATTGAATTGCATGTGTTTCTTATGTATTTTGCATGTTAATTCCTTGTCAGACATATGGTTTGCAAATAATTTCTTTCATTCTGTAGATTGATTTTTAATTCTGTTAACTGCTTCTTTTGCTGTGCAAAAGCTTTTTAGTTTGATGTAGTGCCAATTGCTAATTTTCACTTTTGTTGCTTGTACTTTTTCTATGTTTTCATCTAAGAATTTTATGATTTAATTTATAACATTTAAGTTTCTATTGATTTAATGTTGTGACTGGTGTAAGATAGGGACTCCGTTTCATTCTTTTGCATGTGACACTGATTTTCTTAGAACCATTTATTGAAGAGATTATTTTTCCACATTGATTTTTCTTGGCTCCCTCTGTCAAATATTAGTTGAACATATATACATGAGTTTATTTCTGGACTTTTAATTCTTTTCCACTTATCTATGTGTCTTGTTTTATGCCAGTGCCATACTGTTTTGATTGTTATAACTTTGCAATTCAGGTGATGCCTCAAGCTTGACATTTCTCAGGCATGCTTTAGCTATTTGAGAGCTTTTGTGGTTTTATACAAATGTAGGATTGCATTTGTTCTATTTCTGTGAAAAAAAATGGCATTCAAATTTTGATAGAGGTTGCATTGAATCTAAAGGTTGTTTGGGGTAGAATGGACATTTTTAATATAACTCTTTCAATCTATTAACACAGTATATCTTTCTGCCAAAGGATTTCAACATCAGTTTAGGACCATTAAAATGGTCACATAGTAATCACTATTATTTCAAAGGACTTTGCATAAAACTTTTATTAAATTGCATTAGTTTATTTGATACTTTTAATACCTCTGAGAATAACTATTATTTTTATCATTCTTATACTATGTATAAGGTAGTTGAAATTTAATGGAGTCAGAACTTCTTTATATGGTAGGGAAAAATTGTGGTAGATATTGGATGTAAGCAAAAACTTTGAATAAGAGAAGAAACTTGAATAAAAGTTAAAATCTATCTATATAAAAACCTAAGTGACCATTGCAACTGAATGGATGATCGAACAGGCTGCATGGGGTGACCAGGCTGGCAGGGGGGTTAGTGAGGGATGACCAAATGACTGAACAGCAGGCTGCATGGGGCAACCAGGCCAGTTGGAGAAAGGAGCAGTTGGGAACAACCAGGCCAGTGGTGGAGGGGGGAGGGGAGTTGGGGGTGATCAGGCTGGCAGGCAGAGGCAGTTAGGGGTGATCAGGCTGGCAGGCAGGTGAGCAGTTAGGAGCCAGCAGTCCAAGATTGTGAGAGGGATGTCCAACTGCCGGTTTAGGCCCGAACCTAGGGATTGGGCCTAAACCGGCAGTTGAACATCCCCTGAGGAGTCCTTGATTGGAGAGAGTGCAGGCTGGGCTGAGGAGACTCCCCCCCCCCCCCCCGCCCCCCATGCATGGATTTTGTGCACTGGGCCTCTAGTATTTAAATAAGTAGGGAGTACAAGATATGGAAATTAAGAGAATAAAATGAAGAAATGAAGGAAAATTAAAGTAGTTAAAAGATTACAAATATAAGTAGTAAGCAAAGATTGAGATTAAGCTAATTGCCAGGAGTTTTCAGAGCAAAAATTTGCATAGAGGATCACTTATAACAGAATGCTCCAATAACAACAGCAGCAATAGCAACAAAAACAATGAGAAATTCAGGTTTTATATGAAAAAAATAATCTATGCTAGCTTTTATGGTAACAACTTTTTTTTCCAAAGGGCTTAAGACCATGGATCATGCTTTAAATTTTATAACATAGGGTATTCCACTTGAACATCCCAACATAAAATGGTGAAGAATTGCTAATATCTGCTTCATAGATAAAAGGAAATTAACTAAGGATTTAGGACCAAGTGGAAAGAAGAGTAAGAGGAGGAATTTAAAAGGCAGCTTGAAAGGATTAAATTATCTAAGTATGGAGAAATATTAGCTTATTCTATGCAAATGTCAATGTAAAACTTATTACAAAAGGCAGAATAAGAAATAACTAGTTCTTAGGAATCAATATATTTTTTCCAGCTATGAATATTTGGCTAAGAGGGGAATATGAAAATGGAAGAGCATTTCAAGGGATGAATTAGGACTAGATACCTTCACTCTAACTCATTGTATGTGGAAAGGCACATAGAGAAATGTTACTGTTTGAAAGTCACTGGACGTGATTTGGAAATTATATCACCACATGTGTCAATCAGAGATCATGAAGTATCTGATTCTCTTATTGTATGTTCCCTCAATGAAATATGGAAAGAAAAATTACTTATAATAAATATGGCAATGAAGGTGCAATTAGAGATGAACTTTTATGTTTCTGAGTCAACACTGGCAAAGTTGAAATAGCCAAAGAGGAAACAGAAACTCATATATTTGAATGAATGTTATAATAATGCATGTGTGAAGATATTCATTCTCACTTAGATCAATAAGATAAGATGATGAAATATATAAAGAATAAAGAAAGAGGGCCATTGAGATTTATATATGAAAAAGCATGTAGTTGAGAAAATATTGCACCTCTCTGCAATAATTCAGCCAAAATATTTAAAATATTAAATAATATGGTTCTTAAAAATCTTATTGACCTAAGTAAAAGAAAGAATAAATTGAGGCTATATTGGCTATAGAGAATGTAAGATTAGGAACAATTAAATAGTAATATTTTTTAAGTAAAAAATAATTGCTACTGGAAAAGTGTACAAGTTTGTGGCTAAAAATATATAAATTTAGGAGGTAATACTTGAATAGTGAGAACTGAAGTTTGTGAGCCATTGGCTGTTTAACAAAATAAACACAATAGAAACAGACTCATAGATACAACTGTTGGGGAGGGAGGTCTGGGTGAAATAGGGAAGGGGTTAAGCTAAAACAAAAATAACAACAAACCAGCAAATAAAAACAAACAAAAACTCATAGTCACAGACAATAGTATGGTGATTAGTAGAGGGAAAGGGATAGGGGGAAGGTGGATAAATAGTAATGGAAGACTTGATTTGGATGGTGAACACACAGTACAATATGCAGATAATGCAGGATTGTACACCTGAAACCTATAAATTTTATTAACCAATGTCACTCCAATAAAATAATAAGTAAGTAAGTAAATAAATAAATAAATAAAATTCCTGAGCTACAGGATGCTGCACAGAGCCCTTGCTGATTCTGCCAAATGAAAGGGAAGGGAAGAAAGAGGATTCAGCAAGTTGGGAAGGATTTTAGGGTTGGTGGCTTCCATCTCCATCTCCTACAGAAAATTTCTGCTTAAGTCCTTTTAGAAATAGGCAACTCACCCCTCCACTAAAATGTCACATTCCCTTCGTAACCCTGTCCTGAAATCTGCCTTCACCAAACATCAATATTCATCAAAAGCCACTCCAGTTTCCATTCCTCTTCTATAATCATAACTTCAACATGTGAATTTTACAATGGTACCCCCCCCGCTTTAGGTATTCAGTTCAACAGGTACAATATTCCCAGTTCCTTTAATCACTCCTCACATGGTATCACTTCAACTTTCCACTGTCCTGATTTTCCTCCTCTGCGCACACCCTAATTAAGTTCCTTCTTAAAAGGTGGTGCCCAGATTTAAACATGATGTTCTAAATACATTACACACACCAGGAAATAAAGGAGATAGATGTTTCCTTTGTTCTGAGTCCTGTGTTTCTGTTCATGCAGCCCACGTTTGCAGGGGCATTTTTGCAGCCAAGTCTCTCTGTGCACTCCTATTAAATATGCAGTCACCCTAAAAAAGCCCTGGGTGTTTTTGAACAAGTTCTTTCATTTGCTCAGGTCTCCTTCTTCTGGGCATTTGGAGTCAGTTCTTTAAGACATAAAACATGTCATGTAAATCTGTTAATTTATAAGCAAATAAATCAGACAGTTTAAATAATTCAAAAAGTAAGCATGTCAGGTAACAGTGATTGGGAGAACATTTCTGGGAACATTTTGTAAGAAAGTTTCCAAATTTATTGAACATATACATTCCATAAAATATATATAATGTGAAGAGTCATTCAAAGTTTATTTTCTCCAAATTTTGAAACCTCTCTCTTGTGCGTCCTTTCCTATAACTCATATCAAATTAGATTTCTGTCCTACAAAGGCATTGGTGATGTGTCTTTCTTTCACTACAGCTTTTCCCCAGAGAGCGATGGAGCTCAATAAGCAAACCTGTGGCTGCTTCAATTGTTAGTTGCATGTATATGGCAAATATTAAATTTCTCTTAACCTTAGTTTTCTTACCATAACATAGGGACATTAATAATGTCTTCCTCATCAGGATGCTGTGATAATCATGTCGGACACCACATGTCAGACAAGTTACCTGATATAAGAAGGCATTAGTAGATATTAGCTATTTTTTATTAGGCCATCACTGAATTGAGACTATTTCTATATTTTATTAACATCAAAGTACATTTCAAGTTTTTGTTTATATTTTTGTTTGTTCTAAAATCTGTCACATCTTTCAGGGACCTGTTTCCAAGTCAGTTTTGTATTCATAAGTTCTGTTATGTTTTCTGGCACACAGTAGGTACTCAATAAATGCTTGTGAAAATAATAAATGAATTAATAAGTTAAGAGATAATGCAGTCTAAGAGCTCATGAGTCAAACTTGACTATTGTTTACTGACAGTGCTCATGACAACATAATGCTAGTATACACCCATGCCCTATTTATTCTACATGTGTTAATGACTATAATGCTATTATTACTGAAAGCTTACTATATGTCAGGACTGTTTATGTACAGTTTCTCATTTAATCTGCACTACAACCCTGGGATATAGGTTCAGTCACGAGCCTCCTTTTTTACAGATGAGGAACAGAGAGGATAAGACTATTATCCAATGTCACTCGCTGATGAGTGGTGGAGATGGGATTAGAACCCAGGCTGTCTGACTTCAGAACTGAGACAAGTTGTTGCTTTCTTATATTGCTTCCCACCCTGCTGGGTTTCTCAAGTTCAATATTTGTAATGTGGATAATAAGAATAATAGTAATAATAATAACAAAAAGGACTTTGATCCAGGTTTAGGTCAACTTGTTAATGTTTTTTTCTCCCCTGTCGGCTTCATGAAGCTACAGCTGATGACTCATGACTCTTCTTTCTTCCCTCTGGCTGCCAAGGCTGACAAGTTGTATAGTTGACATGTGAGAAAATCAAGGGCAAGTGCTTTTAGGATAATTTAGGATAATTTACTATGTCACTGTTAATAGGATATCACTATTGGGCTATCATAAGGGCCAACTTGTTATGGCAGCCTAGCTATCATTTCCTAGCTAATCCCAGAAGCCTGATTCAACCTCCCCAAATCTCAGTTCCCTTGTATTTGAAATGGTGGGTAGGATACTTTATCATATTGTTGTAAAGACTAAATGAAACAATATGTGGGAGAGCTTAAAATATTGCCTAGTTTAGAGTAGAGCTTTGTGTTTCTCACCCAAATGAAATTGGCAAGTCAATGGGGAGACATGGGAATTTATATCAATAACAGTAGTATGATACAGCCTCTGAGATGTATTGTACTAGCTATATACATATAGAGAGATATTATGTTATAACAAATATTCCTTTGGACTCTGAAAAGAGGAAGAAATGTCTGTAAAAATTTTGATTTCTGGCTGGTCCTTGGAGAAAAACTTTAACTCCAGCAGAGCATCGCTATTTTTATGGTGATCCATTCCTATAGATTCCATGCAGGCAAAGGCAAGAACTGTTTTCCTAAAAATCCAGCCAAACTGCCTAGCAGCAAAGACTTACATATAAGAGAAACTTGACAAATATCTGTTGGATGAATTAGTAAATAATAGAGTATGTGGAAACCAAAATGATATACCGAGTGTTAAATCAGAAGTATTTTTAACTTTATTTCACTGATGAAAAATTTAGGCTGAGAAAGGTTGCTTTTTGGCCAAAATAGTTAATCTAGTCAGGATTTTTCAAAAGGAACATAGAATTTCTAACTGTAAAATTGATGACTGTAGTTTCTTAGGGGAATCAAATCAAATGTTGAGGTTTCTTTTGGAATCCAGTGGTGATTGCATGTGGACTTTATTTAAAAGTATATTTAAAAGTACATTGGGTCGGATGAGAGTCCCCAGTAAGAACAAGAGCTTTTGCTAATATTTGTAAACCATTCAACAAAATGAATGGCATGGCATAAAAAATTGGAGTTCTATGACACATAGAAATTGAATCATAATTACTTCTTAAATACATTGGCAATGTCAAGAGACATAAATGGTGGAAATGAATTACTGCTCATTTTGCATTCATTAAGAGACAGAATATTCAAGCTCCCTATTGTAACATAGTAGACACTCATTTAATGGTTGATGATGGCAAGCATAACAGAATGACTTCAGTAAGTAATTAATTTAATAATGAATTCTTTAAAGTCGTTGGAATTGGTCATTTAAGGGGAAAAATGTTTTATCTTGACTGAAAACATAAAATCTTTAGAATCTAGTTGATTTTAAGCTAGTAAAAAATAGTGACACATTATTTTTAACGGATAAGGAAAAGACAATAAAAGCTTAAAACACAAACAAGTTTTTATTAAATACAAGATAAATTTTTGAAGGTTAATTTTTGTTTTGTTTCAGAAAATTTGTTGAGAAATGGAGAGGTATAGTTAGGACAAGAATAAAAAGTCAAGAAAATATATCTGTAAAAAAAATCAAGCCCCTGAAATATTAAAATAAAATTCTTAGTTATCCCCATGTTAAAATAATAATATGATTATTTTATTAATAACTTCAAGATATAGCCATATAGTAGCTTTAAACAAAGATATTAGGCCACATTCAACATTATTTTTAAGCTAACTTATTATATGAATATGATTTATAATGCTGAACTATGATTTGTGATGCGTATCAAGATAGTTTCACATTTTCTGGTGCTATCTTTGTTCTAGCTCCTGTTTTTGATGAGAAAATTGAAAATAATCCATCAGGAATATGAACAAGCTGGCTGTGTCAAAGATGTGAATAAAATGTATATCCCAAGTTAAATAGCTTTTGTAGACATATGGCCAATATTCTGTTAACTTTAATTAAGAACTAGTACTTTTGTTTTATCTTTGGATGAAATTGAGTTCTTTAAAATATGAACTGTGAGTTATTTGTTCTAAATTTTTTAGGCCTATCTACAATGTACATTTTAGACACTCACTTAATGTTCATTCAATAAAGGAAATATAAGATATTGGAAACCTTTTTTAATGAAATAGGTAATAAAGGTGTATCCTGAAATTTTCCATTCTATAAATTTAAATATTTTTTAACCAAGAACAATCACAGATGGTAGAGATTTTGTATATAAATTTTAAATGTCACATTTTTTAAAAGAGTATTTAATGGAAAGAACACTGCTTTCAGAGGTTGTTATCAGATGTTTCTCTCATACAGGGCCCATGTCCTCAGAGATTTTATTATAATAGGACAATATCCAAGGTCATGGCCCAATAATTGAGATTTAATTGGGAAGCACATGGTTATTTCACCACAGAATTTCTTTTGTCATTGAATATATTTTGGGAAAGGCTGTTTAAATGATACTGCAAATTTCAGATTAATTTGTCCTTTGCTGATGTATTTCCTACATTGTTAATAAGGATTGTTTTTCACATTAACATTTCATGTGACACCTCCAAGGTCTCACTGAAATTATGTTTCATATTGAATTTATCAAAAAAAAAAAAAATGGGGACATACTGACTATATTATTTGTGATAACTATTCCATACTAGAGGCCTGGTGCATGAAATTCATACACAGTGGGAGGATGTCCCTCAGCCCAGCCTGCACCCTCTCTAATCTGGATCAAGCCTAAACCGGCAGTTGGACATCCCTCTCACAATCCGGGACTGCTGGGTCCTAACTGCTCACCTGCCTGCCTACCTGATTGTCCCTAATCACTTTGCCTATCAGCCTGATAGCCCCCTAACCACTCCTCTGCCAGCCTTATTGATGCCTAACTGTTCCCCTGCTGGTTCAATAACTTTCAACTGCCCTCCTCTGCTGTCGCTTTTACCCCTAACTGCCTTCTCTTGCAGGGCTGATGGGACTGGGGGACTCTGGCTGGTTGAGGTAGGGCTGAGGGGACTGGGAGACTGAGGCTGGATGAAGTGGATGATGTGGAGGAATGAGTGAGGCAGAGCTGAGGGTACTGGGGACTGAGGCGGATGAGGCGGGGCTGAGGGGACTGGGTGCCGCCATCTTGTGGCTGTGGGTGCCGCCATATTGTGAGGGTGTGACAGTCAATTAGCATATTCCCTCTTTATTGGCTGTGGGCGTGGCCATCTTGTGAGGGTCAATTAACATATTCTGTCTTCATTAGATAGGATATTATCAACTATGGAAACCCTCCAGAATGCATAACTGAATCAGCCAAATGGTCCATCCGCCACAATATCCATTTACAATGCTTACTAATATATAGTAATATGTTATATATAAATGTTGTTCAGTAACAAAAACTAAGCAAAGTATCTTTTAAAGACCTACTTGACTTTATTGAACAATTCATGAATTGGGCAGCATCTCATCTAGCAAGTAGAAAGGGCTCCTAAAGGCTACAGAAAGGAAAATAATTTTAGAGGTTGCACATGGAAGTTACAAACAAATGAGCATACAAACAAAATAGCATTATTGCAGTCAGGGTCATAGCCTTTTGGGAGAGAAAGAGATCAATTTTAGGAGGATTATCTCCTCTTCCTTTGGGGATTGGAAATGCCTATGGTGTAATTATCTCATAGGTGCTAACCAGCAAATTCCAAACTGGGAAATTAAGACTGCTTTCCTGGGGGTGGATGCCATTCAATTAAATTAGGTATCAAGTCTTGGTGGGCTTATAATATGATTCCATTTTGAGCCTGCCATTTCTGTGTGTGTGTGTGTGTGTGTAATGGCCTCCAATATACTTGATAGCCATTGGTATATATTAATTATAGTCATAATTATAAACTTTCTAAAATATATTTACATGTTTCTTCAAAATCCAAGTATCTATAATATACTAAAACAATTTTATATAAAAATATTTTCTCAAATCAATCTAAAATTTGGGGTTTGAAAATATCCTATCTAATAAAAGAGTAATATGCAAATTAGGCATCACTCCATCACAAAGATGGCCACCCCCATAGCCACAAGATGGCTGCTCTCATGGCCACAAGATGGTGGTGCCCAGTCTGGTTCAGCACCACTACTGAAGTGCTCAGGCCTGTTAGCCAGGCAGGTGGCAGGGGAGACAGGGGGCCAAAGAGGTGGAAGTGGCAATCAGAGGGGCCTGGGGGTCCCCTGCCTAGGCTAGAAGCCTTCGCCAGAGGCCTCAGGCATGGGCAAGGGCAGAGCCAGTGATCAGAGGGGGCAGGGGCAGGACTGGTGATTGGAGGGGTATGAGGGTGCCCTACCCAGGCATAAGACCTGGGCAAGGACAAGACCAGAGATCGCAGGGGCCTGGGCTCCACAGAGCCAGCTTTTGGAGGTGCCAGGGTGGAGCCTGCAATCGCAGGGGTCAGGAACAGTGGAGTCTGGGGGTCCCCTGCCCAGGCCTATAGTCTTGGCCATAAGCTGTAGTGGGGCAGGGTGTAGCCTGTGATCGGAGGAGCCTGGGGGTTCCCTGCCCAGGCCTGCAGCCTTGGCCAGAGGCTGCCAGTGGGGCAAGGGCAGAGCTGGTGATGGCAGGGGGCAGGATCAGAGCCGGTGATTGTAGAGGCCTGGGCTCTGTGAAGCCAGCAATCAGAGGGGCTTGGGGGTCTTCTGCCCAGGCCTGTAGCCTCAGCCAGAGGTTACAGGCCTGGGCAGGGGTGGAGCTGAGATTGGAGGGGCAAGGGTAGATAAGGTGATCTGAATGAACTACAGAGGAAACACCTTTCCTGATTGCTCATTGGCTAAGCTCCCTGTATGCCACTGGTAATATTCTTAGTAACTTGGGTAATAAGAATCCAAAAGGGCGATCTAGGGTTTTTCCACCACACTCCTGGAGAAAAAAAATGAAGGTCCACTGCTGGAGGCCTAAGAAATGTCATATCCTGCCTTAGCCAGTTTGGCTCACTGCATAATGCCTCACCTTGTTGACTGCAGAGTCTGGGTTCAATTCTGACCAAGGGCATGTACCTAGGTTGCAAGCTCCTCCCTGGCCGGGGCTCAGGTCAGGGCATATGCAGGAGACAACCAATCAAAGTGTTCCTCTCACTTTGATGTTTCTCTCCGTTTTTCCCTTCTCTTCCACATTCTCTAAAAATCAATGGAAAAATATCCTCAGGTGAGGATAAAAGAAAGAAAGAAAGAAATGTCATATCCAATGAAAGACACATCTTGAAAATGCCTAAAGAAAGTTGTCATTTTTTCATCTTGAAGAGACTAGAGTCCATGTTGATGAAAACACGTTGGTGGCTGTGGTGACTGGCAGAGGCTGCAGCAGCGGGGTGATGGGGCTGGTGGCTTCCCCTGATTAGCCTGGTCACCTCCCACAAAGGGAGGCCAGACTGCAGCTTAGGTCTACTCCCTAAGGGGAGCAGGGAGCAGGCCTAAGCTGTCTGTAGGACACCCCCTGAGGGCTCCCAATATGTGAGAGGGGGCAGATGGGCTGAGGAAACCCCCCTTGCACAAATTTCATGCACCAGGCCCCTAGTCTTGTCTAATAATAAAAGGGTAATATGCTAATTAGATTGCATCAACCAGACATTTGAACTTTGATCACAAATGCAATGCAAATCTAAACTACAAGATACAATGTTACATGTTTTATAAGTACATTGTCAAACGAAATTGTTTCAAGTCCTTTTGAAAACAAAGCATACACATCACGTGATTTTTAGTAAGGTGCTAAGTCAAGATCCCTTAATTCTCACAAGGAAGAAGACAAATGACTGTAAGGACTGCTAAAAGTAAAGCAAAATTTAGGCCAAAATCAAGAATGCAGCCAAAGAATTTCCAGAAGCAAAGAAGACACAGTAAAAAAAGGAAATCAAGTTCTTTAAATAGGGAGGAGAAAAATTAAAGGTCAGGTCATTAAAGATTTATTTGACTAGTCAAAGTCAGATAGATCAGAGCCAACCGAAAAAGTTTTACAATGCTCCCATTGAGATTTCACCCAGGCCATAAACATATCTTCCTAATTATACAAGGCAACTTTCATACAAGGCAGGCTGTTGGTAAACCCTGCACTTTTAAGACACATAATTGGATAATGTCTTGAAAGGGATAGAAGGACTGTTAGGTAAGAGAGTCTGTATTACTTACTTGTGAAACCCTGGTACTTTATCAGAAATTGAAGCGCAGTGTCTCTCTCATTATGTATGCCTCACCACTCTTTAAACATACCTCCTTATATAGAAGTATGAAAATGAGAAAACACTCTATAAAGATTTACTAATATCTTAAAGTATATGCTAGAGCAGGACATGCTATCATATGTAAACAGATAAATTCTATTATAAATGGTATTACGGAGTTATGCCTACATGCATACAAATGTATGTATGTATTGACATGATTTGCATGAAATGACCTTTAGCAGCACCCATATGATTCACACTGTTTTACGTGAAAGCACACAAGACAGTTGATATTCTCCCTAACTTGAAGATAACTAATGCAATTCTTGGATAGTTCTCAGAAGGAATGCACTTGTCCTTTAATTTATATGTAGATATGTGATCTTCTGTAATATTCTAGATGTGGTCCATGAAACTAAATCTTGTAAGGCATTGTAGAGGATTTAAGGACACTGGAATAGCATTTAATAATCCATTATTGCTACAAAACAACAATGCAGGGCTAGACTCCTCTGCTGCCCAATTACACTTGGATGGATGGCAGGGAGGGGGGTCCCTGGACTCTTGATTGCATTTCATCTGGCCATCGAGGCAAGTAACAGACATTTACTCATCCAATCACATTGTGACTTTAACTTGAGAAGAACTACCATAAAGGTCACATGGTGTGGAAGTCCATTTTGTTATTTTTTGTATCTGTTTCTGCACCATAATATTCATTTTGTTTCTCAGAAAAACACACCATGGGGTACTTCTGTATCATTTTCCCCATGTGAATCTTTATCTGTATTTTTCTCCTTTTCTGTTGCATTTCCCCTCTGACTCTCTTACTCTTTTTTCCCCTTCCTCCCACATTTCTATTTCTTTCTGTTGTCAGTTTCCTGCTTCCTTTCGCCATAATATAGTATAAAATAAAATAACACTGAGTCAGTTTTGGGCTTTTTCTGTAATATGAAAATAAAAATTAATTTACTTATACTTCTTTGTTTTTAATTGATTATTTTTATGGACCAGATACCATTAAAACAAAGACTAGGGCACGAGCCCTTTCTCTGCCTTTAAATGAACTGTTTCTAAGTGATTACATGAAATAACTATATGTTATTTTGTAATTTATTTTGTTACATAAAATTTATTTTAGTGAAATTGGCCTTATATTCTAAATTGAATCAGTAGTCTTTGAATGTTGCATTAACTGATGGCTCAGTTGGTTGGAATATCATCCTGCACATCAATACCTTGCATTTCAATTCTGGTCAGGGCACATACCTAGGTTGTGAATTTGATCCCTAGTCAGGTAGCATTCAGGAGGCCACTGATCAATATTTCTTTCTCACATTAATGATTCTCTCCCTCTCCCTCTCCTTCTCCCTCTCCCTCTCCCTCTCCCTCTCCCTCTCCCTCTATCCCTCTCTCCCTCTCTCCCTCTCTTCCTCTCTTCTTCTCTCCCTCTCTCCCTCTCTCCCTCTCTTCCTCTCTTCCTCTCTTCCTCTCTTCCTCTCTTCCTCTCTCTCCATCTCTAGTCTTCTCTCTAAAAATCAATACACATATCTTTGTGTGATAATTAAAATAATAATCACAAAGTTCTCAATATCTTCATAATATGAAAGACAACTTTTGTTTTCCATGTATAGATGTATATCCTTTCATATATATCCTTTCATATAAAATACAGTGTTCCCCTAGCTGGTTTGGCTCCGTGGGTAGAGCATTGGCCTGTGAACTGAAAGATCCTGGGTTCAGTTCTGTTCAAGGCCACATATCTGGGTTGCGAGCTCTATCCCTAGTAGGGGGTGTGCAGGAGGCAGCTGAGTGATGATTCTCTCTCATCATTGATGTTTCTATCTCTTTCTCTCTCCCTTCCTCTCTGAAATCAATTAAAAAATAGTGTTTAACACTCAACCCATCTATTTAAATATGTATTGATTAAACACATTAATCCAAATAGTAGCTGAGACAGAAAATTAACTGAGATTTCAATGCATATTTCTCCTATCATTATTAATACTAATACACCTGCATTTTTGTTTTGTAATAAAATTTCACTTGAGAGAAAGTTAATTTTTTATGACCTGAGCATGCATTTTCTTTGTCTGATTTTCACTTTATTTCAAAAGGAATGTTTGGTAAGCACATTGTTACCTAAGACTTACTCATTTGTAAAGCAGCATTTCTAATGCATCTGCTAAGTCATTGCTTGCTTAGTATGAAAGATGCCTCTTTTATTGACCTGGTCACTAGGGATGAAGCAGATTCATCTTCCTAACACTGCCCTCTGTGAGTTTTATTAAGGTTCTCAGATGACCATTAGCCACAGTCTCCTCTTAGAGAAAGGCAATGGGATTGCAGAAAGGCTCATTATAGCTGCATCTATATCATATATCCAATTATACCGCCTCCTAATATCCAATTATACTCACCTCCTAACTCAACATGAAGGGTAATCATCAAATGTAAGCAGTGGTAGCCTCTGATGAAGCTATTATGGATGGTCATTCTCTCTTTTATTTTTACAATGATCAAGAAAAACAAAAGACACACACACACATACCCCCCCCCCACCAGAAAGAGAGAGAGAGAGAGAGAGAGAGAGAGAGAGAGAGAGAGAGAGAGATTTGTTGTTTCGCTTATTGATGCATTCATTGATGCTTCGTGTGTGCTAGGTGAATGGAGATTGAACCCCTCTTGGCATCTCAGGACGATGCTCTAACCAATTGAGCTACCTGGTCAGGGATAAAGTATATCTCTATTTTTTAAAAGGACAGTAGTGTGACCTAGATAAAGAGAATTTAAATCAGCTTATTGGTTAAACTCCTGAAGGATGTGATTTGTCATAAATATGTTTCTCAAATATTTATGAAGGTTTAATAATATGTATTCTCTAAATATTTCATTCTTCTTAATGCCCTAAAATCTAAGTAATGTTTATTAGTTTAAATATTAATACTTTAGTAGGTTTTAATAAACTAAAATGGTATTTCAGGACTATTAACTGAAACCAAGTTTATAAGTGATACAATCAAGGCCTCTATTTCGTTTATTATGAATATAAAGAGTAAGTGGGCAGGAATTCTATTTACTAACTGTCTCATGAGAGACCATTCAATTTAAGTTTTAAATTTGCATTATTAAACCTATTTTTATTTTAAAAATCTATTCTTAGTTATTACTTTGTCTGTGTATATATACACACAGAGACATGCACATTTATATACACACAATTGCAACTAATTATTATGTAAATGGTTTGAGCATTTCTATGTTAAGCTCTAATAACTAATAAAAATAAGATGACACTTTAGTATGCTATTACTTATATTACAAACTATACTGTCCAATTCACATCAATCTGATATACTGAGCCTTGGAATTTTGTTGTTAGATAGATGTTTTTAGGAGAAATTTAGAAACCCCATTGGACTGAATTCATTCAGAACAGATTCTGGTGATACCCAGCTCTTTGGAAATGGATATTTATGGCTTGTGGAACATTTGTAGAGCAAGGAAAAATCTGTAAATTGCAATTAGCACAACAAAGCTGAAAAATGAAGTTGTGATATTTCAGTGCATGTGGTGGTGGGGATTTCTGTGGTATTCTAATCCTAGCAACATATTTTCTTTCCATTCAGTCATAACTCTCATTTAGAGAAGTTGCAAATATATGTACTAGATATCGCTCAGTGGATGAAGAGCAGCTCTTGTTTTAGAGAGTTATCAAGGATACAGTAATTTGTACTGACTTAAAGCAGGGTCTAGATGTCCTCCATGAATAAACTAGTCCCGAGTGGTAAGATAAATAACTTTATCATTGGTATTCTTTCAGTACAAACTTAGCTCTCCAAAGGGCTTGACTTGAGAATATACAGCTGATCTCAACACAGAGGATATTTAGCTTGAGGAATTGTAAACTTTACTAAAGTAAGTTCTAATTCATCACTGACCTGAGTATTTTGCACTGTTTCCATTGATTTTACAGATCTTGATCATTTGGTGAATATTCTGGTGATAGAAGAGATTTCTCAGAATTAGTTATTATGCTTTACACTTGACAACATAGAATATTTATATATATTTTATATAAACAGTAATTTTTAGGTGCTTCTTATAAGATGTGAAATGTATTTGATTTTTATTTCTTACATAACTGTCACCTAGATGAGAACAAGTCCCTTCATTAGAATTCTATACCAGACATTCATGTCAAGGTCTCTAGATCCTTCTCTCTCTCTCTTATAGATAGGTAGGTAGATAGATGATAGATAGATAATGGATGGATGGATAGATATACACATAGGCATATTTATAAACTATATACACACACAATAATCCTATATAATAAAAGCCTAATATGCTAAGTGTCCAACCATTTGACCATTTAACCAGTTGCTATAATGTGCACTGACCACCAGGGGGCAGAAACTCTAATGGGTAGGTTAGTTTGCTCCTGGGGTCTTGCTGATTGGGACTGGGTGAGACTGGCCAGACACACCTTGGAATTCTCCAATGGACCCTCCATGGCCCCGATCATGCACTGGTGGGGTTCCTGGGCCTAGTTCGTGCCCTCTCACAATCTGGGACCCCTTGAGGGATGTCAGAGAGCCAGTTTTGGCCTGATCCCCACAATCCAGGCTGAGGGAACCATGGTGCATTGATCCCTGGACTGGGCCTCTAGTCTTCTTCAATAATAAAAGCATAATATGCTAATTAGACTGGACTGCCGAATGACCTCCTGGTCATCATTCTGGACATAATTCCAGACTAAGCGCTGTGGCAGGGGGTGAGAAGAGGCAGTTAGGTGCGATCAGGCAGGCAGGTGAGCAGTGAGGGACATCAGGCAGGCAGGCAGAGTGGTTAGGGGCAATCAGACAAGCAGGCAGAGGGGTTAGGGGTGATCAGGCAGAGTGGTTAGGGGCAATCAGACAGGCAGAAAAGTGGTTAGGGGTGATCAGACAAGCACATGAGCAGTTAGGAGCGGGCAGTCCTGTGGGATTGGACCTAAACTGGCAGTTGGACATCCCCTGAGGGATTCTGGATTGTGGGAGGGTGCAGGCCAGGTTGAGGAACACCCCCACCCGTGCACAAATTTTGTGCATGCTGGGGGGGCAGGGTACCTCAGCCTGGCCTCTGTCCTCTCGCAGTCTGGGACCCCTCGGGGGATGTCTAAATGCTGGCATGCCTCGCCATCCTGGATGATGGGCTGATAGCTGTTTGTAGACTTTCCAAGCCCCCCAGTGGAGACCCTCACCCATGGGGGTGTGGCCAGCCTGGGTGAGGGGCTCAGGGCCGTTTTCAGGCTGCCTATAGCCCTTTCAGGGCTCAGGTCCCTACTGGGGTGCCTGGCTGGAAGCAGCTATCTGGGATTTATTTAACTTTTATAATTGAAACTTTGTTGCCTTGGTTCCCCGCTCGAAGCCTGGGTTGCCCCTGGCAACCCAAGGTCCCAGCCTGGCAGGTATCTGGGGTTTGTTTATCTTCTATAATTGAAACTTTGTAGTCTTGAGTACAGCTCAGGGCACGCAGGGCCTGGCTTCCTCCGTTACCTGGGACAACTCCAGCTCCGTGGTCACCGCCATCTTAGTTGAATTAATTTGCATATTTACTTCTGATTGTTTGGTGGGCATGGCTTGTAGGTGTAACAGAGTGAGGGTCAATTTGCATATTACTCTTTTATTAGATTATATATATAATAAATTTATTATATAAAATATTATTTATTATTATATATAATAAATTATTATGTAATAATTTATTAATTAATATATAATAATTTATTATTATATATATATAATAAAGCTTAGCCTCATGATTTTGCAGTGTTTTTGCCATCTAGCTCCTCTCATGACATGCCCAGTTCCATAATATTTCCATCTCAGCTGAAAGAAGTTGGAAGTAAAACAAAGCACACAGTGGGGAAATTTTCTTGATGCTATTATGGTACCTCATCATAAGCTTCCTGACAGGCTTTCTCAGAGTTCATGAAATAGAAAGGCGTGAAGACCAAACTGAAAATATGAAGGACAAACTGCCAAGATTATATCAATTTAAATATATACTGCCAAACTGGAGGAAGAAGGTGGTAGATGTCACACTTAGGGTAGGGTGCCAGAGGGACAGGTCACTGATGATGGTGTGAGGTACACCTTTGGCCTTTTCTGGGAAAACTCATTCAGATAGCTGGATACTTCATTACTTTGTTGATACAAAATAGTAAATACTTTACTAGTAGAATGTGTTTATTAGAAATCCTGGTAATACCACTGTAATCATAAGTGCAAATGTCAATGACAAAAATCAGTTTCTAAGCTTTTAAAAAATGTTCTCTTAATTTCTAGCAATAGCTATTTAATGCTCTTTTATAAGTGGTGTTTGTTTTAGGCAAGTAGAAACAGGCCCCAGAGACTGAAGAAATATTTTTGAAGGACATTTAAAATGTTAGCAATCTTAGGGCATTGGAAACTAAAGAGAAAATAAACAAATGGGACAACATCAAGATAAAAAGCTTCTACACAACAAAAGAAACCATCAACAAAACAACAAGAAAGCCTACTGCATGGGAGAACATATTTGCCAATGTTATCACCAATAAAGTTTTAATCTCCAACATTTATAGAGAACTCATACAACTTTACAAAAGGAAGATAAACAGTCCAATCAAAAAAATGGGCAAAGGACCTAAATAGACACTTTTCAGAAGAGGACATTCAGAAAGCCAAGAGATATATGAAAACATGCTCAAAGTCACTAATCATCCGAGAGATGCAAATCAAAACAACAATGAGGTACCATTGTAAGAATTCTCATCACCTGTAAGAATGGCTATCATCAACAAATCAACAAACAACAAGTGCTGGAGAAGATGTGGAGAAAAATGAACCCTCATGCACTGCTGGTGGGAATGCAGACTGGTGCAGCTACTATGGAAGACAGTATGGCATTTCCTCAAAAATTTATAAATGGAACTCCCATTTGACCCAGTGATCCTACTTATAGGGTTATATCCCAAGAAACCAGAAACACCAATCAGAAAGGATATATGCATCCCTATGTTCATAGCAGTACAATTCACCATAGCTAAGATTTGGAAACAGCCTAAGTGCCCATCAGGAGATGAATGGATTAGAAAGCCGTGGTACATCTACACAATGGAATACTACGCTGCTGTAAAAAATAAGGAATTTTTACCATTTGCAACAGCATGGATGGAACTGGAGAGCATTATGCTAAGTGAAATAAGCCAATCAATGAAAGAAAAATACCACATGGCATCACTCATTTATGGATAATAAAGACCATTATAAACTGATGAACATAAATAGATACAGAGGCAGAACAGCATTGAACAGACTGTCAAACTACAGCTGGAAAGCCAGGGAGGATTGCGGGTGGGGGGGGGGGTAAGAGATCAATCAAAGGACTTTTATGCATGCATATAAACATTACTAATGGACACAAAACACTGGGGAGTACGGGAGGCCTGGGAAAGGTCAAGGAGGGAAAAAAGAAAAAAGGAGACATATGTACTACTCTTTGTAATATTTTAAGCAATAAAACAAAATTTAAAAAATAAATAAAATGGAAGCAATCTTATCTACTATTTTTCTCCTTAATGAATTGGAAAGCCTGCTTTTTTTTTTTTTCTTTTAATTTTGCGGGGCTGACCAGCAGCCCTTGAACTATGGATGAACAGATTACTCAGACACAGTTTGACTGTGAAAGAGAGGGGGTAAGGGACTTGCCCAGCTCTAGTGACCAGGGCAGCTTCTATTGCCTGCCTCCTTAGGCTTTTATTAGAATTTTCATCTTTAGATACAATCAGTAGGTGAGTAATCTTGGGAGGACACATGTGTTTACATTGTCCTCTAGGCAGGGGCATCCAGGGATTAAGCGTAAGGATCCCAGTAAACACCCAGGAGTCTGCATGCGCACAGACTTGTTTGAAAATCAAGGAATAATGAGGGGCACCACCTTCTACACTCCCCTAAGTCTCCCCTAAGTCGGGATTCCGATAAACAAGGCAGGTGGCCTTCCACACACTTCCCTTTTCTCAGAATGTTCTCCTTACAACTTTCCAAACAAGTCTCTTGTGCTCCCCAACATAATTTCAATATGGAAAACTTCAGTATAAATCTCAGATGTTCTGAAAGTACATTATCTGAGAACCAGTGATTCAGTCTGGAGGAAATAATAACAGTACAGCTAAATAATGATTTAAGGCTATAAGTGGACATTGTATGGAGGATGGCATCTAGTGATACTTAATTTACTGGAATTGTTATTTTATCCATTGAGGTCTAATTGGTGACTGATTCTTGGGGGAAGAGGAGGAGGTTAAGAACAGTTTAACTGGGTATCTCTTATTTGTATAGGTAATGATTTTCACAGTTTTCCATTTCTGTTGTGTTAATGTTTCAAAGATTTTACAAAATATATGAAAATTGTTTCAATGATTTATTGGATGCCAGAAAAAGTATCAAAATATGTGTGCTCATTGTTATTCGTTGCAGTATCTGCAAAGGCTGATATTCAGTGTGTATGAAAAATCTGTAATTACTTTTCTTGCCTCAATTTCCTTTCTAATAACCTTGTGATGGAAAGAGACTTGACTTGGTGTAGTGAACACATAATGCAATATACAGATGATGTATTATAGAATTGTACACCTGAAATCTGCATAATTTTATTAACCAATGTCACCTCAATAAATTTATTAAAAATACACCTTGCAATAGTTTCTTATTGACCTTCAGATATAATTGTATCTTTAAGAAAATGTAGAAGACTTTTTAGAAATAAGTGTTTTATTTTTTACTTTTTCAAAAAATATATTTTTATTGATTTTTTTACAGAGAGGAAGGGAGAGGGATAGAGAGTCAGAAACATCAATGAGAGAGAAACATCAATCAGCTGCCTCCTGCACACCTCCCACTGGGAATGTGCCCACAACCAAGATACATCCCATTGACTGGAACCGAACCCGGGACCCTTCAGTCTGCAGGCTGGCGCTCTATCCACTGAGCCAAACCAGTCAGGGCTAAGTGTTTTATTTTTAATTGTGGTAAAATTTACCTTCGTAGCCATTTTTAAGTGTACAGTTCAATAGTGTCAAGTATATTCACATTGTTGCACAACAGATCTACAGAACTTTTTTAAACATCCTTGTACATTGAAACTATGTGCCCATTAGACAACTCCTCCTTCCCTCCATCCCCCAGCCTCTGGCAAACACCATTCTGTAAGACTTTCATGATCTGGCTCCTGCCCGTAACTCATCTTAAAACGTGTCTGCAGGCACACGTACAGTCTTTCCCTTCCCCATTCATATTCTCACTTCTACATTGTTTCCATTGGTTGGGACAATTGTTCCCCCCACTACTTATATGGTTAACTTCCAACTCAACTTTTAGATATAAACTCATAAGACTCCTAGATTGGGAGATGTACACCTATTACGTGCTCTTTTAGAGGGTGGGACAAAAGTGGGTTTATAGTGGTTAGTATGGAACATATTAGTAATACAATAATTAATAATACAAAAGCAAACTGTGTTTAGTGTCCTCATAGCTGTAAACTTACTTTTACCCCACCTTGTACTTCCAGCTATCATAATAATTAGCTTTTTTTTCTTCTGATAGAACGTGAGCCCTTACTACTACATCAATAAGGACAAGCAGTCTTGAAAAGCAGGGCCTAGATGTCTCCATGCATTAACTACTTTTGAGTTATAAGATAAGTCACTTTATAATCTGTACTAGTTGTTTCAGTCTAATGGCTGGGAAATTAATAGTCAAATATAACTCTATAAAGGGCTTGACAACACAAAATGGCCATTTTGGCACAACCACCATCATTTTTGGGTGCATGGTTGTTAAGAAGTTAAATGTGCTTGATTTTCTCTTTATTTTTCTTATATTACTGTCACCTAGATGAGACAAAGTCCCTTCATTAGAATTCTGTACTAGATATTGAATTAAGGTCTCTAGGTCTTTCTGTCTCTTTCTCTATCTCTATGATACATACATACATACATACATACAGGCGTATTTATATATTTTATATCTGTCTATATAAAAGCCTAAGTGACCGAATGATCAGTTGACTGGTCATTGTGCTCCCACACCCAGAGTACCACTCAGCTTACTGACATGTGCCAGATGCCGGGTTCACTGCAACACTTCAAGTAGCTGTCAGTCGCTTCACACACTACTACATCCCTCAGGGGATGTCAGACTGCCAGTTTCAGCCCGATCACCCAAGGGGTCCCGGATTGTGAGAGGGTGCAGACAAGGCTGAGGGACCCTACCAGTGCATGAATCCATGCACCAGGCCCCTAGTATAATATAAAGGTTGATCTTATTTTATTACTGGCACCATAGAACACACTAAATAAATAGCTGTTGTTTGAATAAATGGGTCAGTGCTCAAAATACCTAAATTTGAATCTTTACATTATAATAATGCTGTTTACAATAATAATAATTACAGTGGTAATGACAGGGTAGCATGCTGCTATCACTGACATTTACAGAGTACTTATTATGTACTAGGGATTTCTCAGCCTGTATATTAACTGAATGTTCCTTATACCTCATGTGGTAAATTTATGTTATGACTGTTGTGCAGATGAGTAAATAGCACAGAGATGTTAGATGATTTGTCCAAGTTGACACAGCTCAAAATAATAGAACTGTCCCTGGAATCAGACATTTTGAAACTGATGTCATATACGGAAATATATTACTTGCTGTGTTGGACCCCGTTTTCGTATTTATAACAAGGATTATTATAACCATTTCAATTATGGATGATGAGCATTAAATGTTCTAATCTATGCAAGCTTCTTAGTATATAGTGAAAATCTAATAAATGACAATAATTGCTGTCATAATATATGTCAGGTATGTGGCTTAGTGCTTATAATGATGTAGGCTTTCAGTAAATATTAGCTCCTTTCTTCTGTCTCTTCTTCCTTAATTGGAGCAAATCACAGGCAATTACTAGTGCAAAATAATTAGGTCAGGAGCATATTGCAATGGCCACAAAAATATGAGTTACAATTGGTATAATCTGTAAAAGAAGAGCAAGATTTAAGAAGAAAACAGTATCCTGTAGCTGGAGTGCTAATATTTTGCTGCAATTGTGATAAAAGTGTCTGGCGTTTGAATCATATTTATAACTTTGAAAGCATGGTCACCGTTTCATGTCATTTTTATTTTATAGCTGACCTTGAGAGAAAGGACATCACACTTCACATTTTATAAAGTCACTTGCTGAAGATAAGAATAGTTAGGGTACAAAGAATTACTGGAAATTATATTTTTAGATTATTTGTTCTGTAAAAATATAATTCATTATGAAACCAGAATATTTTTGAGAATGGAGGGGGAAATTTAACAAGTTCATACAACAGGCATAAACTGGGACTATCCAAGGCCAACCAAGAGATAAAGTGCCCTTCCTTTATGCACATTCTTTCATCATTTGTTCACCTTTTCTATTCTCTGGCCCAACAAGCATCACACTGACTTGAAATTTCCTCCCTCCCTCCCTCCCTTTCACCCTTCTTTCCTCACCTGAGGATATTTCTTTTCCACTGATTTTTAGAAAGAATGGAAGGGAGGGGGAGAGAAAGAGAAACATGTATGTGAAAGAGACACATGTATTGGTTGCCTCCTGCCAGAGCCCCAGACTGGGGCCAGGAATCAAACCTGAAATTAATAAAAGGAGTTTCAGTTAATATTCAGAAATATTCCTTTCTCGATCTCCAGAAGACAAATTTTTCCTCCTCCTCAGGGCTTCTATAGTTCAGTTTGTTATGCACACACATATGTGAAAATATCAAATGTATATAATTGAGGAAAAAAGAGATTTACTGCTAGGACCAATCAGCAGCCCCCAAACAACGGATGAACAGATTAATCTGACACAGTTTCACTGTGAAAGAGAGGGCTAAGGGATTGCCTGGCTCAAGGGACCAAGCAGCCTCGATTGCCTGCTTCGTTAGCCTTTTATTGTAACAGTAGTTTGAAATAGTTTATCTTTTAGATACAATCAGTAGGTTGAGTAATCTTGGGAGGATACATGTGTTTGCATTGTCCTCAAGGCATGGGCATCCAAAGATGGGCATAAGGATACTAGTAAACACCTGGGGGTCTTCATGTGCACAGACTGTTTGGAAAGGTCAAGGAATAATTAGGGGCGCCTATCTCCCCCAAGTCCAAATTTTGATAAACAGGGCAGGCAGCCTTCTACACACTTCCCTTTTCTCAGAATGTCCCCCTTACAAACTTTCCAACTAAGTCTCATGTGTTCCCCAACAATTTACCTTTAGGCAATGACTATATAACACACATATGTATATGTAAACATATGTATGCTTTTATGTGTGCTAGTAGCCCTGCACATGAATCTGTGTGCAAGTAGCTCACTGCTACTTGCCTCAGTTTACCACCCTGCCGACCACTGCTGGTAGCTCTCTGCTGCTTGTAGCTTGCTGTCCTGCCTTCCTGTAGCTCTCCCCACTCTTAGCTCACTGCTCCATCCTTCTGTAGCTCTTCCTGCTCTTAGCTCACTGCCCCGCCCTCCTATAGCTCTCTGCTGCTTGTAGGTTGGTTTTGACTTTATGGCATCCCATCTAATTTACATATTCCTCTATTATTATACTAGAGGCCCAGTGCATGAAATTCATGCACAGGAGTGTGTGTCCCTCATCCCAGCCTGCACCCTCTTCAATCTGGGACCCCTCGAGGGATGTCTGATACCCCTGTCACAATCCAGGACTGCTGGCTCCCAACTGATTGCCTGCCTGCCTGCCTGATTGCCTCTAACTGCTTCTGCCTTCCAGTCTAATCACCACCTAATCACCCCCTGCCAGCCTGAATGATGCCTAACTGCTTCCCTGCTGGCCTGATTGCCCCTAATTGCACCCCGTGATGGCCTGGTTGCCCCTAACTGTCCTTCCTGCAGTCCTGGTCACTCCAACTTCCCTCCTCTGCTGGCCTGGTCACCCCTAACTGCCCTCCCTTGCCAGCCTGGTCCCCCTAACTGCCCTCCCCTGCCAGCCTAATTTCCTGTAACTGCCCTCCCTGCCAGACTGGTCACACCTAACTGTCCTCCCCTGCAGGCCTGGGTCCCCCTCAGTTGCCCTCTCCTGCAGGCCTGGTCACTCCTAGCTGCCTTCCTCTGCAGGCCTGGTCACCCCCAACTGCCCTCCCCTCTGGCCTGATTGCCCACAACTGCCCTCCCCTGCTGGCCATCTTGTGTGTTGGAGTGATGGTCAATTTGCATATTACTTTTTTTATTAGATAGGATTAGATTTGGGATAAAGGCTGAAAAGCCTGACATACTTGTGGTTTGCTTCTGTGACTGAATTATATGTTTCTCTGTTGAAACTCCTTTTATTAACTGTATTAAATGTATAGTAGTCTCCTAATGCTGCTGTAACAAAGTATCACAAGGTGGGTAGCTTAAAACAACAGAAGTGTGTGTATTCTTTCACTGTCCTGAAGAGTAGAAGTCCCAAATCAAGTTGTGTGCAGAGGTGATTCTTTCTGAGGACTCTGAATAGTCTGTTCAGTCTCTCTTCCAGCTCTGATAGTGCTGTATGTTCTTTGCCTTGCAGATTGATCCACCACTCCAATCCTCTGCCTGCACATGGCATTCTGCCTGTGGGTCTGTGTCTTTACATGGCTATCTTTGATGGCCATGTTGGATCAAGGACTCACCTACTCCAGAACGAGCTCATCATGACATTACATTTGCAATGACCCTATTTCCAAATAAGCTCATGTTTTGAAGTACTTGGGATTAGAAATTAAACATATTTTGGGGATGAGAGGGTGACATTTTAATCCGTAATAATAACAACAATCAACCAAATCAGATTATAAAAAGATTTCCCAATGTTTCACAATCTGTGTTGAGCTATCTGTTGTTACTTTGTTTTAGTAAAGCAAGAAAATATAGAATTAATTGTGTCTGCTGAAAATACAACCTCATGTTGACCCTTCCTTTTTATTGCATGGAAGATGGTGATGGGTTTTAATTTTATAGATAGGAATTATAACAGAGCTACTACAAAATGAACATTTTGCTTACCTATTTGTGTGAAAATCAAATGTTTTCTCTACTTGTCATATTTAAAAGGTATGAAAATTACCTCCCAAGTTTACAAAAATTATATTAGTGTTTTATAAATAATTTTGTGTTGATTGTATTCATATTATATTTCTATTTTAGTCATGAATAGTTGCTGATTTGTATGGGAAATAACTTGGCATTTTAGCAGAATTATAGAGTATTATGTTGGATTTGACAAAGAAGCTATTATTGTGACTTGCTCTGGTTTCACATAAAAATAAACAGCATAGTGGAATCTGGATAGACTCCTCATTCCCAGCAGTAATCAGCTGAAGGAAAGGGCCGATAGGATTGAGGAAAAATATTTTGGAAAGAATGACAGACCCTCTGGAAAGAGATCAGCATTTCCAAGCAATTATGTCCCAAAGAGAGGAGCAAAATACCCTACAAAAACACCACAAAACAAACAAATAAAAAAACAAAAATGGCATTTGAAAGTAGCTAACTGATCTTCCAAACTGAGAGGATAAGTAGAGATGTGAGCAGGTAGGGTGGATAAAAACCCAGGTAGAATGCACGCTAATGGATTCTGTGAAAGTTGAAGGACTGAGATTAGCACCTAAATTGGCAGTCAGCAGTTAAATCAGGAACTTGGGTTAGTTGAACTCATAAGAACCAGATTCATGTGCAAGAAATCAGAGGCACACATGAACCCATTTCCTCTACACATTTCTACAAGATAGAGGGGCATTCTTGGTGTTTGCCATTTCTTCTCAAGCCATTGACTCTTCCACAAGAGGACAGTCTATTACAAAACCCTCAAGTAACCTTTCATACTGCTGCACCCCAGCAGGCAACTAATGGGGAACCTATCATTTGCATAGGTCATCCTCACCCTTTTTCAGATTAATTTACTGTGACTTCATAGAGTCTTGCAATTTGGACATTTGGATGCTGAGTTTTGAGTTTTGTGGTTCTTTGGAAATCTGTATTGAGACCCTGAATGAAAGAATTCCATACCTAAACATTGTTTTCATTATGCATAAGAAATTATTTTAAGCATGAATTTTGGGAAAAGCCAAAAGTATGGAAAGGATAACCTGCTTTGCATTGATGCAATAAATGAGTTGGCAATGAGAAAGTGAATGTGCTTTTATATAAAACCTTAAAATAATTGAATTGTTTAATAGCTTTGATAGTTTGGGTTTATGAAAAGGTGGTGTCCATACATCATTGGGAAATTATTTATTCTGGAAACATAGTTGTTGTCAGTATAAAACCCACAGCAATTCGTTAATAGTAGTGTAGGAGGGAATGACACAGAGAGAAGGCCCACTTGAAATGAAATCCTATTGGAGTACTTTTGACCTTTTTAACCCATTTCTGAGATGTTTTGCTTGCATTGCCTAAATAACTCAAAAGAGGGGTTGGATTTTGAAGCTACTCACTTTTGTGATTTTTTGAGTGATGTTGGGGAAACACCATTGCTAATTGAATGTATAAATAAAATAGCCAAATAAAGAGATAAATAATATATCAGGCTTGTCAATCCCCAAACAAACAGTGCTATTCATTATTCAGAATAAGAGGTTATTCATGTGCCATTATTATTAAGAATGACATCCAACTTAAGATGATTTTACAAAATTTTTCAAATTGATTAAATCATTCAAGCAAAGTGAAAAAAAAATAGTCAAGTGATTCATTTGACAGATGCTCAATTTTACTGATCAATAAATAACACTCCTAAAAAGTTATATTTAGGTATTAGAACCTGTCTATCCATCAATGACACAGCGAATATTTAATCAGTTACATAAGGGAAAGATGTGTGTGTGTGTGTGTGTGTGTGTGTGTGTGTAAACATCTATTCATCTTTTCTGTATTTATCTCTCATTCTTCCACACCAGCACACTCTGCCTCACAGCAGCCTTGTTCCTTGTTTGAAGTCATGGACCCTGTCTTGAAATACCTCAAAGGTTATGGAGGGCAAGAATTTTGTGTTAACATGTCTCTAGTCCATAGTTACATCTGCACATAATTTTTTCCTTTACAAAATATCTTTGAATATATTTAATGAAGGACAACTGGAAGTTAAGATATACATGTCAATGTGTAGCCTATAATATGAATTTATTAACTAAAACTCATGACAATAATGCATCAAAGAATTTGAGACTAATTGTGAAGATTTGCGTGACAAGTATATCTAATGTCATTACAACAAAATCAGATCTTTATACCTTTATATGTGAACAAACGATTTCACAATGCAGTGAGTCTTCTGCTCTAGTTTATTTTTTGAAAGAGGAAAAGTGGGTCTTCATTCTGAGATTAATTGTTTATTTCACTGCTCACAAATCCTCTTTTCCTCCTCCCTGTAGGATTGCCCCTGCCTCATGACATACTTGTGAAAATTGATATTCACGGTTTATAAGCCACAAGAAATAATTTAAATGATGACAAATCCCTAGAGGTGTTCAATAAAGTTAAATATGAATATTGAATAAAGAATAAAATTTTTACAATGGCAGTTGTGAGGGTACAAAAGCTGTGTCAGATCTGCTTAGGGTAAAATTTATTTTAGTTTATGTTACAACTAGGGGCCCAATGCACAAAAATTTGTGCACTCGGGGGGTCCCTCAGCCCGGCCTGTGCCCTCTCACAGTCTAGGACCCCTCAGGGGATGTCTACCTGTTGGCGTGCCTGGACAGCCTGAAGAAGGGCTGAGGGCCGTTTTCAGGCTGCCCACAGCCCCTTCAGGTTTTGGGTCCCTACTGGGGTGCCTGGGCAGCCTGGGTGAGGAGCTGAGGGCCATTTTCAAGCTGCCCACAATCCCTTCAGGGTTCGAATCCCTACTGGGGTACCTGGCCAGCCTGAGTGAGGGGCTGAGGGTCGTTTTCAGGTTGTCAGGCTGCTCACAGCTCTCATTGACCCAAGGTCCCAGTGAGGCTGGTTGGAATCAGGTTTCTGGGGTTTATTTATCTTCCATAATTGAAACACTGTTGCTTTGAGCTGAGGCCTAGGCAGGCAAGGAAGCCTCCTGTTTGTTTCAGCTCTGTGGCTTCTATAATTGAAACATTGTTACCATGAGCAGAGGCTCAGCCAGCCTTGGTAAGCAGTTGCAACAGAAGACTGCTGTTTACTCTAGCTCCATGGCTGCAGGCTGCCATCTTGGCTGGGTTAATTTGCATACAACCGCTCTGATTGGCTGGTGAACATGGCTTAAGCATCCAGGAGAGATGGTTAATTTGCATATAACTCTTTTATTAGATTAGATATGGAGCCTCTATCATGAATTTGTACTTATGTTTTATATGCATTGATAATGAACGATTTAATATTTAGTTATGAATTATTCAAATACTAGTCTTGCTGAAAATGCAGACTTCAGATGCCACCCCAAACAACTAAGTCAAACTTGAATTTTAACAAGAAGCTCAATTCGATGTTGTCTATGTGCATGGAAGTTCACATGCTGTTCTTCATCTCTGTGAAGTGTTCACTCTCTGTAGACATGAATCCATATTTTGTTTTGAAACACTGCCACTAATTTTGAAAAGTTGGGGCCCCTGGGAAAAAAAATAGTGTTTTTCATAAAAAAGCTCTTCTCTTCTAGCTTCTACCTGGAAGGTAGAGATTTTACTTGGGAGCCACACAAATGAAATATTAGAAGGAAAGATGAACATAGTATTGTTAGTAACTTAAAAAAAAGATTTCATTAGACATTCTGTATATGATGAGCCAAAATATCAATGAAAGCAGGTTCTTTCTCATTAGTGGTCCATTTGTTCTTAGTTGTCACAACTGTATTTCATGTAGAAACTTATAGAATTGTCATAGAATTGTATATAAAATAAAATTTTGACCAGATGAATTTGTTGGGTATGATTTCTATTGCTCCTTAAGTAACAACTCCTGTTCTAATGTTCAAGATTTTATGCTCTGAAACGAATATACCAGCTAAAACTTGGGAACAATTCTAAGTTGACGGTACACTGTAACTTTCCCTTACATACATACACTCAGGCATATTTAGAATTAATTCTGAGCAACTCTCACAGTTTTGACTACCAACCTAAGTTCATTATTGGAGCCTTAGCAGTTACATGGATAAGTAGAGAATAATTCTGCTGCCTGTGCATTTTTAATCTAGTATACAAAATAAATTGAACACAAATCATTTCAGTATGAAATGCCACAAAAGAGCTCCTGATTACTTTTGGATGGGGTAGTCAAAAAGACATTTTTGATGAAATAGTATTTAATTGAATTTTGAAAGATTTGTGGCACTCCAACGTAGAAAAAGGCAAGAACATTTTAACTGGAAATAA
This sequence comes from Murina feae, assembly GCA_004026665.1. NCBI lineage: Eukaryota > Metazoa > Chordata > Mammalia > Chiroptera > Vespertilionidae > Murina > Murina feae. Next base: position 22,620 of record PVJC01005773.1, on the reverse strand, counting down.
CAGTATGAGCAAAAGCAAAATAACAAATGATGAGGTGTGGAGAGAAATTGAAAATAATTCCAGAAAAAAAATGAAAAAAGTTAAAAAGTACTGCTATCAAAAATTGAAGAAAGAGAACTGTACTTGTCACTACTTGGCAATATGTATATCTTCTCACCTTTGTAACAGATGAGGTATGTAGGTGCATTATTCTTGTTAATATTGGTAGCTGAAAATACGCGGGTGAATTTAGAAGACAAATGTGAAAAAATTCTCCTTAAAGTCTCTCTTCATATATAAAGCCTAAGCAATGATCCAACCGGTCAGTAACTATTATGTGCACTAACCAAAAGGGGGCAGATGCTCAAAGCAGGAACTGCTGAGCTGCGGTGACTTGGCAGTAGTGATTCTTGGGTGACACATCTGGAACCAGACAGGAGGGAGCCCGATTCCAGGTGCAGCACCAGAGAACTGCCCTCTTGTAATCTGGGACCCCTCAGGGGATGTCAGAGAGCCGGTTTGGGCCCGATCCCCACAGGCCAGGCCTAGGGGACCCGACTGGTGCATGAATCCGTGTACCGGGCCTCTAGTAGTTAACTAAAAATCTTGGTCTCAATGAAAACCTCATTATGAGCCATCTTTTCCAACTTTCATGTAAAGGACAGAAATTCCTTTTATCTCATTTCTTGTTTCCATTAAGGTTTGTTTGAATTCACTTTTAGACAGGCTTCTTCACTGACATTTTCAAGACAGCTTTGGTAAGCTCTTTTTTTCCTTCAGTTGATTAGAAATCAAAGGAAAGCCATTCATTATTTTACTTGTTTGTCCATCCTTGACCCCAAATTAAGAAATTGGGAGCACATTCTTTCCTTCTGCTTAGTCTTTTGGTACTTTTATAAGTTAAATACTTAGATTCTCAAATGTGCTATATGTAATTATATGTGTGTGTGTATATATATATGTATATATGTATATATGTATATATGTATATATGTATATATGTATATGTGTATGAATTTATAAATACACATATACACACACACACTATATCTGTATATATCCTTGTGTGTATGTGTGTGTGAAATTTCTAAACTACTCAGGTGTCCCTTTTTTAGACTAGTTCTGAGTTTTGTATCTAATGGACCAATAAATTCAAATCAGATCAAAGGCTTGTCAAATAAGTAGATTTAAAAAATCACTATCATATATCTAATCTCACTTTTATTGTGTAAGTAAAAATATAAATGTAGGGAAAAATAATCAGAGACTAAAACAATACTTCTCTGACAACAACTTAATTTTATCATATACAGCAATACTATGCATAGTGAGTGTAGTCTCTGTCTTTCCACTTTTTTTTGTTTTTTTTTAACAAAGACTGGAGAAAATCTATTTATGGTCAGCAGATGAACATTTTGAAAGCATTCATCTGTGTGATCTCTATTTTGTCAATATATGTATTTTTAAATGTCAGATCAGAATTGAACACACTGCTCTCAAAGGTACTTCTCCTGTTTGGGCATGCTCCAGGTATAAGTGCGGTTAATATTTTAGTCAGTGTCAATATTCTGTTTGCTCATCTTGAACTCTTAAGTATTGTCTCACACCTGTTACTCCACATCTTCATTTATTCAATAAGCTTTTGAATCTAAAAGGCAACATTTTGTATTCATCTTTGTTCAGTTGTATATCTTGTTGGTTTGGGGCCAGTATTGCATTCTGTTCTGACATTAAAAATAATGCTGATGTCTCTCTCTAAATGTATTTTTTGTGTCTTCAAGCTGTCAAAAACATGAGCAGGAAAATACATTGAATTAATTTTGTGTGCTTTAAAAATATTCTACCAGGTTGAAGTTTTGTAAAACATAGTTTTGTATTTCATCATCTTTTTAACATTTTTACAATGAGTTTTTTAAAATAGAAATTATATATATTTATGGCATACAACCTGATTTTATATATTTATAGTGAAATGATTACTACATTAATATATTTCACAGTAACAGTTGTTTGGTGTGTAATGAGTATATCTGGAATCTATTCTCTAAGCATATTTCCAGTGTTCAGTACAGTATTATTAAGTAGATTTTTCATGCCTGTACTTTAGACACCTAGACATTCATCGTACATAAGTGCACATTGTGTCCTTTGGTCAACATCTCCCCATTCCCACACCAACTGCCCTAACTACTCACAACCACTGTTTTACTCTCTGCTTGTATGAGTTTGACTTAAAAAAAAAATCTACACTAATAAAAGAGTAATATGTTAATTAGACTGGGTCAACTGAACATCTTCAAGGTGTTCAACTTCCTTCCGGACAGTTAAGGGGTGACCAGGCTGGCAGGGGACCATTTAGAGGGCAACCAGGCCAGCAAGCAGAGGCAGTTAAGATTGATCAGGCAGGAAGGTAGTGTGATTAGGGTCGATCAGGCAGGTCATCAGGGGAGCAGCTTGGGGGGACCAGACCAGCAGGGGGGCAGTTAGGGGGCGACCAGGCCTGTAGGGGATCAGTTAGGTGGCAACCAGGCCTGCAAGGGACCAGTTAGGGGGCAATCAGGCTGGCATGCAGAGGCAGTTAGGAGCAATCAGGCAGGCATGTAGAATGGTTAGGGGTAATTAGGTAGGCAGGTGAGCAGTTAGAAGCCAAAGGTCCTGGATTACAAGAGGGATGTTCGACTAAACTGGCAGTTGGACATCCCCTGAAGAGTCCTGGATTAGAAAGGGTGCAGGCTGGGATGAGGGACTGCCCCCTGCATAAATTTCGTGCACCAGGCCTCTAGTTACATATAAATGAGATCATATAGTATTTCTCTTTTTCTGGCTGACCTATTTAACTTAGCAGACATCTGTGTTGTCTCAAATAGCAGGATTTCCTTCTGTCTTGTGGACGAATAATATCCCATTGAGTATATACCTTCTTTATCCATTCATCTATTGATGGACATATATTTAGGTTGCTTTCATATCTTGGCTATTATGAATAGTACTGTGATGGTAAAGGCATATAAATATTTCCTTGAGATAATTATTTTGTTTCTTTTGGATATGTGTACAAAAGTGGGGTTGCTGATCCATATTTTTATTTTTAATTTTTTTGAGGAATCTGCATACTGTTTTTCACAATGGATATAGTTACATTTTCACCAATAGTGCATGAAGGTTTCCTTTTGTCTCCAACATTTGTTAGCTTTGTCTTTTCCATAATAGCCATCCTAACAGATATGAGGTGATATCTCATTGTAGCTTTGATTTTCATTTCTCTGATAATTATTAATGTTGAGTACCTTTCCACACATCTGGTGGCTATTTGTATGTCTTTTGAGAAATGTCTACTAGGGTCCTTTGCCCATTTTAATTAGGTTATTTTGTTTTCTTGCTATTGAGTTAAGTTCTTTATAAATTTTGGATATTAATCCCTCGTAAGATATATGGTTTGCAAATATTGTCTCATCACTCTGTGTTTTATATTTTTGCTCTGCAGAAGTATTTTAGCATTTGTCTATAGCATTTGTCTATTTTCGTTTTGTTGCTTATGCTTTTGGAATCACATCGAAAAAGTCATTGCCCAGACTGATGTCAAGAAGATTTTCCCTATTTTTTTTTTCCTAACAGTTTTATTGTTTAAGGTTTTACATTTAAATCTTGAATACATTTTGAGTTGACTTTTGTGTATAGAGTGAGATGAGTCCTAGTTAATTCTTCTGCATGTAGAAAACCACTTATTAAAGAGACTGTCCTTTCCCCATTGTATATCCTTGACATCTTTGTTGCAGATCAATTGACCATAAAAGTATGAATTTGAAGTTTTGAAAACACAGCTTTGTATTTTTCTATTTGTCCAACATTTTTGAGAAATGGCTGAATTGTTTTTTTCATTTTGTCATGTTGTGCAAGTTAAAACTACCACAAGAAATAAGATGTATTGTTTTGTTGCTAAAAACTTTAACAACTAATTTAGGGCCAGGAATTTAGTCATGAGCTAAAATTCATTGATAATTTCAGAAAATCTGAATGGGTGCGCCCTTTTGCAAAATGAATGAAAGACATATATGTATAAACCAGTTAAAATGGCTAAGACTATTTAGAAAAGTAATGACTTAAAGAAGTTATAAATCTGTCAAGATACTAGCAAAGTTCTTGGATAATAATACAAATATCCAAAGCAAAGGCAGATTGCTAAAGAGAGACCTAAGGCTAAAAGGAGCATTACAGGAAAAAAAGCAGTTTTTTTCTTGTGTTGATTATTTATTTAAAATGTGATGACTTAATGATGAACAGAGTGTTAAGATTAAGAAATATCTTTAGAAGAATTTACACGTAAACTGATTGACTTGTAAAAAGCAAATGGGAATCTCATAAAAGTCTGCTTTCATCTTATTATAAACCATAATGTTATGTTATGACCAAAGTCTAAATGGTGGCTAACACAGTTTTGAAAAATAATTAGAAGATTAATATATTGGTAATTTATTTTAGAAGAAAGGAAGTATATAGTGCTGTATAATTTGTGAAATAGATATAGCATTGCACATGTAGTCAAAACATTTCACATCTCTTTATTAAATTTAAGTAATTTAAAATGTTTTATTGTATATCAGATAACAATGATTGAGTCTTTTCTACGTATTAGTGCTTTTTGAAAGTTGAAAAAAATAAAATAAAAATTTGACATTGATAAAAGAAAAAAGTGAATAAACTTTGCAAATTTTAAAATTTATATTTTTATTCTAGGCAAAATTTTAAAGTGCCGTGATTACACGAATTTTATTTGATAACTAGAGGCCTGGTGCACAAAAATTCATGCACTAGGCAGGGTTCCCTCAGCTTGGCCTGCACCCTTTCACAGTCTAGTAGTCCTCAGGGGATATCCTATGGGAAGCAGGCCTAAGTCGTAGTCTGGCCTCCATCTGTAGGAGGCAACTAGATGGGCTGATCAGGGGACAGTGCAGGGCACATACTTCATCCCCCCTATTTCCCTCCGCCACCACTGGTCACTGTCCCCCCACTCCTCCAATTGCCATTCCCTCCCTCTGCCCTCTGGCATGTGCCTTGGCTGGCCTGGCACTGCCTGCTTACTGGCCTCACGCCCCACTATTTTGCTGTTCAGTTGATTTGCATATTATGCTTTTATTATATAGGATAATCTATACTAATAAAAGGGTAATAGGCTAATTAGACCAGGAGATCTGGGAGACCTTCTGGACATTTTTCTCGACAAAGCCATGGTGGTGGGGCTGAGGCAGAGGTGATTAGGGACAATCAGGCCAGTAGGGGAGAGCAATTGGGAGTGAGCAGGCTCATGGGGGGGCAGTTGGGGGCAATTAGACTGGCAGTGGGGGTCAGTTGGGGGCAATCACGCTGGCAGGCAGTGTGGTTAGGGGCAATCAGGCAGGCTGGCAGGTGAGCAGTTAGGAGCCAGTGGTCCCAGATTGTGAGAGGGATGTCCAACTGCTGGTTTAGGCCCCATCAGGCCTAAACCAGCAGTTGAATATCCCCCAAGGGGTCCCAGATTGGAGAGCATGCAGACTGGGCTGAGGAACACCCCCACCCCCAGTGCATGAATTTTGTGCACCCGACCACTAGTTTAAATAATAAATGGCAATATATTGGACATATAAATATTGCATATATGCATAATGTGCTTATAGTAAATAATATATCATTGATTAAGTTGACGATTTGTTTAAGTTTGTTTTGGAGTGGGCAGCCACTTGTAGAATATAATATCTATGAATTTCTGCATTATATTTGTCACCATGATTTACCATTGGTCACACAACTATATTATAGAGGAGTTCCTTAACAGGGTTTGAATTTGTACATATTCAATACCATTCAGGAGGTGATATATACAGTAGAAAAGTCAGTAAAATTTAATTAGGTCTCTTTTAAAGAGTAATTACTGTTGATGCTTGAAAAACACAGGTTTGAACTGCCTGAGTTCCCTTATGGAAAAATTTTTTTCAATAAATGTCAGACCTCAATATCTCCAGGTTTCACATCCATGGATTCAATCAACTGTGGATTGAAAACTATTTTTGATCCATGCTTAGGAAGCTGTGAATGGAGAGGGACAGCTGTATGCATCACCCCATGCAATTTTATGTAAGGGACTTGTGCACCTTTGGATTTAGTATCCATGGGAGTCCTGGAACCAATCCTCTGAGGATACTAAGGAGGTGGTCTAGTTAAGTTTTGGAGGAGTCAAAAGTTATATATAGTTTTTTGACTGTGTGGGGGAGTTGGTATCCCTAACTCAAGCATTGTTCATAAGTCAACTGTATTTATTTTATTTCAGTAAACTGTGCATGTATGATATGAGTTGATCATAGTTTGTAATTGATAAATCTAAATGTATTCTTTTAAAGAAAAATAATCAATCCAATTAGTGTTTTGTGTTTAATCTAAGGACAAGTTGTTGGGGACTGCTTAGCTATTATTGTTACTATTTTTTTTTTTTTAATCTAAGTAATTTTCTCCAACATTTTACAAGACAGAGATATTCTTCAAGGTCAGTTTCCCATTATATTTAACCTGAAAGAAGGCCTCCTTAAACACAAATAAACTTCTTTTCCTTGGAAGTTGAACAAACTAATGTTAACTATTATTGGATCATACTCTGCTTTTTTACTATGAGCCTTACAATAATTTACACACTCCAGAAAGGTTAAGACATGTCATCCAGCTGAAACCTTCTAAGTCTACAAAATGGATTAATTTATGGTAAAGCAGCTTTTCTTTCTAAGTATGCTTTGCCCTGGAGGAAATGAAGTTGCTGCTTTAGAATGCTTAATAGCACATTCCACTCAGTGTTGTAGCTCACAGAGATAAATCAGTTTCTGCTCTGTTTTATCACTCACTCAAGAGGCTAACAAATTAAAGTTTGTTAGACAGTCACCTATGCACTCTAGGATATAGTCTTTACCAGAGGTTTTCTATGTTGCTTTTTTGGCTGCCCTGTATGATGGAAAGATACAAAATTAATCAGTTATTTAAAATGTATAACCATTAAGCTTCCTAAATTAAAAATAAAAAAGCTTATTTTCATATTTTTTATATTTTGTAACATTTTAGTGTAGTGGATTTCCATGGTAACATTTGGGAAAAAAAATCACTTAAGATCTGTGATTCTCTATTGGAATTGTCAAATAAGTGAGTAAAATATAATTATTATTTTAGTGGAAAGCTAATATCTACAGGTAAAGTATTTTACCTGTTACTAATAACATCACTGTTTTATAAGTTTAGTTTGTTGCTTATTTTTGTTTTACTTTTCTTTTTTTTCTGAACCCGCCTCCACCTATCCTCCACATCTTCACCACGCTACTGCCTGTGTCCAGGGGTTATGCATAAGTGCCTACCTTTGTTTTCTTTATGTTGATGAAATAGAAAATGATATTGTGATGGGTAGGCATTTGCTCCAAAGAATAATTTTATTCTTTTTTTTCTTTTCATAAAAATAGTGATTCATGTTATCTATTTCCATTCTAAAACACATTTAGATATAAAATTTCAAATTGGTTAAATTTATGAGACTTTCAAAAATGTGATGTGTCTCAATTTAGTGTGAGTTAAATATTGGCCAAATAATTTTCTCTTACTTGGGAAATTAGATTCTCGTGGTTACTTTATGAAAGACCTAGATAGATCCTCATGTTGGAAAGCTTGAAGGTCTTGTTGCATTTTCTAGTCTTGATGTAAGATGTCATTGTCATGAGCTGGTTCTGTTTTTGGGCAGATAATGTGCTGAGGCTCTAGGCCTATGCTCTTCAACATGGCAGCTGTTGGCCAGATATTGGCATCCAGCACTCAAAATGGAGTCAGTGAGATGGAAGGAATGCTTTTATGCAAGTTTATCTAATTTTAATCAATTCAGCTTTAAAAACTGATGCAATGTAAAATAAATTTACATTAAGCATATCTTTGTTTTGATAGAACAGTATTTGACCTTTGAACTTTTAGCATCTAAGATATGCTGCATATATATAATACAAGATTTTGAAGATATCAGATGGAAAAAAAGAGAGTAGAATATTGCAGGAATAACGTTTAGTTTGATTACATGATGAAATGATAAGATTTTGGATATGTGAAATAAAATAAAAAAATTATTAAAATGAATTTCACATGTGTATTTTGTATATTTTTTAATGTGGCCAGCTATGTGGTTTACACTATTTTTATACAGTACAGCTCTGGCAGTTCAGATAGAGGGAATGATAACTCTCTACATAGAGGTGAACTTGGTAAGAAGTTCCCACAAAACTTAACATTTCCTACATCATTGCAGATTCTTTCATTTTAAATTTATTAAAAGAAAGTAATCTTAAAACCGATTTTCAAAAATATGTTGACAATGTTAAAAATATTCTTTAGGGTTTAATATGCCATGTGCCATATATAATATCATTATACCATAAAGCATTTCCCAAGTTGACTTGTAATGAGCATCTCTCAAAATAGCATGCTATGGGCCAAATGATCAGATATTGGGAAGTATAATAATAGTTATGCAGGTCATTATTTTGCTCATCTTTTATTCTAATGTCACAAATCTCAGAGCCTCACATAGCATTCTACATACATATTACACACATATATAATGTTATTTGATACTTTCCCTATGGATAAATGACCTTTTCCTGGTATCTAACTTTTTATTGTTCTTAATCCTCACCCGGGAACATTTTTTCCATTGATTTTTAGGGAGAGTGAGTGGCAGCAGGGAGGAAAGATAGAGAGAGAAACGCCAATGTATAGGAATCAAGCCTGAATCCCTTCAGTCCTCAGATGGATGCTTTAATCGCTGAGCAAACCCGCTAGGGCCAGCTTTATAACTAGATTCCTTACATAGTTTCACTCATTCTTTCCCTCATCCTCAGACTCATTCTTTGTGGATAAAAGAACAAATACCATATGTAAATCAAACCTTGTGTGTGAAATCCCTACCTAGTGTTTAGCACATATTTTCACATGCTAAATATTTCTAATTTTTATCACTAGCTTCAATTAAATATTTAAGACATTAAGTTAAATATCAGAAGACATTCAGTGCTCTCATTACAGGATTATTCATGACTAATGAGTATTAATATTCAGGTCAGTTCACAACTATTTATTGAGAGCCTTCATGTGCAAGAAACTGTGCTATGGGCCCTAGTTGGTTTGGCTCAATGGATAGAGTGTTGGCCTGCAGACTGAAGGGTCCCAGGTTTAATTCTGGCCAAGGGCACATGCCTGGGTTGGGGGTTCGATCCCCAGTAGCGGGCATGCAAGAGGCAGCCAGTCAATGATTCTCTCACATCATTGATGTTTCGATCTCTCTCTCCCTCTCCCGTCCTCTCTAAAAATCAATAAAATATATTTTTTAAAAAAGAAACTGTGCTATGGACACTGGAGATTCAGCAGGAACGCACATGAATGAAATTTAATAATCTGACCTCACAGAGAATAACTGTATTAGTAAGTAATTGTCATCTATCTAGCAAAAATAGCCAATGGTGGTATAGTTTAAATACTTGTTCATTTATTATTTTGTGAAATCCCTTTTTGCTTATGTTAAACCAGATATCTCATGTGGAATATTTTTATATGTTTTAAGTTAATGCATATAAAATTATCTACTGAAAAAGCAGATGGAACATTACATGATAGAATCTTGCCTTTCATTTTCTCATGTTTTTCCTCTTTTCAGTGCGATTTAACACTTAAAATAGCAATTGATTCCTGAAAAGAATAGGAAAACTGGGAGTGTTTTCACCATGCCAATGGAGAGCAGTTAAATTACTGTAGTTGAGATTCAACTTCATCATTTTGTTAAAATTGAAACATTACTTACAGTTAAAACATGGCTTCTTTCAATTGATAACTGGTTCACTTAAGATATTCCTCATTAATAATAACAACAGGGAAAGTATTTGGTGAGACATAAAATCTTTCTATGAAATGTACCACCAATTGTATGCAAGAAATAATAATAATTAAATTCATAATGAAACATTTTACTTTAAGGCTTTAAAACTTTTGAAAAACTTGCAATTAGACAAGAATAAGAAATAAAAGGCATCCAAATTGGAAAAGAAGTAAAACTGTCTTTATTCGCAGATGACATGATATTGTACATAAAAAACCCTAAAGACTCCATAAAAAATTACTAGACTTAATACATAAATTTGGCAATGTAGCAGGATACAAAATTAACACCAAGAAATCTGTGCTGCTCTAACCGGGTTGGCTCAGTGGATAGAGCGTCGGCCTGCGGACTAAAAGGTCCCAGGTTCGATTCCGGCCAAGGGCATGTACCTTGGTTTCAGGCACATCCCCAGTAGGAGGTGTGCAGGAGGCGGCTAATAGATGTTTCTCTCTCATTGATATTTCTCATTCTCTCTCCCTTCCCCTCTGTAAAAAAAATCAATAAAATATATTTTAAAAAAAGAAATCTATGTCATTTCTAAACACCAATAGTGAACTTACAGAAAGAAAGACTAAAAAAGCAATCCCATTTACCATCGCACCAAAAAAATTAAGATACCTAGGAATAAACTTAACTAAAGAGGTAAAAGACCTCTACTCAGAAAACTACAAGACGTTGAAAAAAGAGATAGAGGAAGACATAAACAGATGGAAGAACATAACATGTTCATGGTTTGGTATAATCAATATCATTAAAATGTCCATACTACCCAAAGGAATTTATAAATTCAATGCACTCCCCATCAAAATACCAATGGCATATTTCACAGACCTAGAACGAACTATCCAAAAATTCATCTGGAATAAAAAAAAGACCCCAACTAGCTGCAGCAATCCTGAGAAAAGAGAATAAAATAGGTGGGATCTCAATACCAGATATCAAGCTGTATTACAAAGCCACTGTTCTCAAAACTGCCTCGTACTGGCACAAGAATAGACATATAGACCAATGGAATAGAATAGAGAACCCAGAAATCAACCCAAACCAATATACTCAATTAATATTTGACAAAGGAGGCAAGAACATACAATGGAGTCATGACAGTCTCTTCAATAAATGGTGTTGGGAAAATTGGACAGATACATGCAAAAAAAAATGAAACTAGATCACCAACTTACACCATACACAAAAATAAACTCAAAATGAATAAAGGACTTAAATGTAAGATGGGAAACCATAAAAATACTAGAAGGATTTAAAGGCAACAAAATCTCAGACTTATGCCGAAGCAATTTCTTCATCGATACAGCTCATAGGGCATTGGAAACTAAAGAGAAAATAAGCAAATGAGACTACATCAAAATAAAAAGCTTCTGCACAACAAAAGAAACCATCCAAAAAACAAGAAAGCCCACTGCATGGGAGAACATATTTGCCAATGTTATCACTGATAAAGGTTTAATCTCCAACATTTATAGGGAACTCATACAACTTTACAAAAGGAAGATAAACAATCCAATCAAAAAATGGGCAAAGGACCTAAATAGACACTTTTCAAAAGAGGACATTCAGAAAGCCAAGAGACATATGAAAACATGCTCAAAGTCACTAATCATCCAAGAGATGCAAATCAAAACAACAATGAAGTACCATCTCACACCTGTAAGAATGGCTATCATCAACAAATCAACAAACAACAAACGACAAGTGCTGGAGAGGATGCAGAGAAAAAGGAACCCTCATGCACTGCTGGTGGGAATGCAGACTGGTGCAGCTACTATGGAAGACAGTATGGCGTTTCCTCAAAAATTTATAAATGGAACTCCTATTTGACTCAGTGATCCCACTTCTAGGGATATATTCCAAGAAACCAGAAACACCAATCAGAAAGGATATATGCATCCCTATGTTCATAGCAGCACAATTCACCATAGCTAAGATTTGGAAACAGCCTAAGGGCCCATCAGCAGATGAATGGATTAGAAAGCCGTGGTACATCTACATAATAGAATACTATGCTGCTGTAAAAAAGAAGGAATTTTTACCATTTGCAACAGCATGGATGGAACTGGAGAGCATTATGCTAAGTGAAATAAGTCAATCAATGAAAGAAAAATACCACATGATATCACTCATTTATGGATAATAAAGACCATTATCTAATCTAATAAAAGAGTAATATGCAAATTAACCATCACTCCAAGACATCTAAGCCACGCCCATCAGCCAAACCATACCCACCAGCCAATCAGATCAGCTGTATGCGAATTAACCCAGCCAAAATGGTGACCGGCAGCCACAGAGCTGGAGCAAACAGGAGGCTTCTGTTGCATCAGTGATAGAGTTGAAACTGCCTGTGTAGGCTGGCTGGGCCTCTGCTCAAGGCAATGTTTCAATTATAGAAGCCATGGAGCTGAAGCAAATAGGAGGCTTCATTGCCTGACTAGGCCTCTGCTCAAGGCAACAAAGTTTCAATTATAGAAGATAAATAAACCCCAGAAACCTGATTCCAGTCAACCTCTCCGGGATGTTAGGTCAATGGGAACTATGGGCAGCCTGCAAACAGCCCTCATCCCCTCACCCAGGCTGGCCAGGCATGCCAGCAGGTGGACATCCCCTGAGGGGTCCTAGACTTCGAGAGGGCACAGGCTGGGCTAAGGGACTCACCCCCACCCTGGGTGCACAAGTTTTTGTGCACTGTCCCTTAGTAAACTGATAAACAAAAATAGATACAGAAGCAGAACAGCATTAAACAGACTGTCAAACTATAGCAGGCAGGCCAGGGTGGGTTGCGGGGGAGGGGAAAGAGATCAACCAAAGGACTTTTATGCATCCATATAAGCATAACCAATGGACACAAAACACTGGAGGGTAGGGGAGACTGGGGGATGGTCAAGGGGAAAAAAAAAGAGACATATGTACTACTCTTTGTAATATTTTAAGTAATAATACTAAAAAAAACTTTTGAAAAACTTTTTACCGTCTCAGTAGAAAGTAATGTATACATTTTAACTGTGATTCTATAGATTAAAAAATAAAGTTCCAACTTTTCTTGAAGCAACACAATTATATCATGAAAGTTTATTTTAAAAAAGAGGCCAATATTACATGGCAAAATTTTAGTTATCTGTATCTAACACAAATGAACAACATAACTACTGTAAATTATAGAATATGGGTATATAAGACACTCCACTCATTCCCAAGACTGCCATTCAGATATTAGATTTATACCAGAATCTGGCCATCTTGCAGAAGTGTAAGCCCATTGGAGGAAAAGATGTATTGAGCTAGGTGTTTGAGGCAATAGAGCAGGGGTGAGGAACATCCAATCCACAGGCCTCAGAAGGTCTACAAAATCATTTGGTCTGTCCCTGCCAAGGCATTAGGAGTTAGTTAATTACATGTTTGACCAAATATAGCAGGCTAATTTTTAAGTTGATAATTTTGTATGGCCTGAGAATAATGTTATAAATATCCAAATGGCCTTATTCAGAAAAGTTCCCTATCCCTTCAATAGAGTGGATAGAATTTGGAGCTGTATTGGTTTAGATAGAGGCAAGTTGTATGACCCTGAAGCCAGCTTTTTCTGAGATCAAAATTCTGGTGAAATCCAGGTAGTCCAGGAAACTACTCTGCACAAAAATATTTTATTCTCAATTTTTAAAGCCATTTAAAAGTATGAAGTTTATTGAGATTATATAAATAGAAAAATTATTTATTGAACCATTTGATTCAAAATGTTAAATGGCCTTGGGAAATTTAAGTGGGGATTCCTTTACATTGAAGAAAGAATATGTTTAACAAATTTCTTCTTCCCTTCTGAGTTCACTGTAATTCACCAGAAAGGTTTAATAATTGTAGAATTGTATGCAATTAACAAAAAAGATTAAAGTGTTAACTCTGCAAAATTGATAGAACCACAGAACTGTACTGTCATAATAAAATATTTTAACATGTTTTTCAGTTATGTCAAGGAAATGCAAAATAAGCAAATATAAGGAAGATTGGAACAACCTAGTGGAAAAGTCTGACTCATTAAACTTGTACAGAAAACTGAAGGAAAAAACATTTAATTTAAAAATTATATGTTGTTCATTAATTTTTAAAAATCATCTACAAAGCCATACATAAACTAAGTCCCAACAACTTTTAACTTTCAAGATTTCATATCACATGATGATTCATGAGGCAATAGGGTTTACTAGTTAGGAGTCCCTGGGTTCTTCATCTATTAAAGACTTTAGGAACATTTATATATATATTACATTTTCTACCTTGGTTACCTCAACTATAAATAGAGATAATAATAGTACTGTTTGTTTAGAGTTATTGTATTTAATAAATCAATAAATGGAAAGTACTTGGCAAAGTATTTGGAACATATTACGATGATCTAAGAATTTGCTATTTTTGGAAACAATAGTTTTGTATAGAATAGAAACAATGGGGAAGGAAATAGTCTTTCAGAGCAAGGTAAGATTTCTCCAGCAGTTTCGATAGAGATCCAGAATGGGGGGTAGAAGATGGAAGAGAATCTATAATAATAAAAGCATAATATGCTAATTAGGACAGACATCCTTCTGGATGTCCTTCCGGATGACCTTCTGGAGGAAACCATGGCATCTGGGGGCTGAGGCACAGGCAGCCATGGCAGCAGGCGGGGGTGAGCCCCTTGCATTAATTTCATGCATCAGGCCTCTAGTGCATCAGGCCTCTAATATAAAGAGCAAAAGGAAGCCCAGTAATTGAGAGGAGGAGAGAGGGGTTGGGAAAGTGAGCATGAAAATAAAGCAAAATCTCCTCTGTTTTGTGTTGAGTTTATTGGGTAACAGCAATGATTATCAGACACTGGCTAAGGCACATTTTTGGCCCTGCTTTTGTCCCTGGCAGCTCCAGAAATATCTTTACAAATCCTAGGTGTTGGTGCTTTGAGGAGTACCAGCATGGACATCTCATTAGCCTCCCTTCTTAACATCTTTGTCATGCCGCAGGTTGTGAGCCTGAGCTTTACTCTGTGGTGTGGTTATTCATATAGACTCTGGAATGGAGTACCAGCTGTGGAGCTTGTATGCCTTCCACATTATTAAGCACAGCCTGATATTGTATACTAGAGGTCCGATGCATGAAATTCATGCAAAAGTAGGCCTTCCTTCCCCCAGCTGCTATCACTGGCTTTGCTCTGGCACCTGGGACCCAGGCTTCCCTCTGGCACCCAGCACCCGGGCTTCTACCAGCCTCCGGCAGGCAACCAGGACCTGGGCTTCCCTTTCAGCCCCAGCTTCATCTGGAAGGTTGTCCAGAAGGACATCCAAAAGGACATCTGGTCTAATTAGCATATTATGCTTTCATTATTATAGACTAGGGGGCTGGTGCACAAAAATTTGTGCACTCGGGGTGGAGGGAGTCCCTCAGCCCAGCCTGTGCCTTCTGACAGTCTGGGACCCCTCAGTGGATGTCCTATGATGGCCCCAGTCTGCCAGGCGCCTTTTGTGTGTGTGTGTGTATGTGTGTGTGTCACCACTGGGGACCTGCCCCCAGCCGCATCTGAGGCTCGGAGCAGTCCTCCTGTGTGTGTCTACCTGCTGGGGGCCTGCCCCAGGCACACCGTGGAGGCTTGGAGCAGGCACCCCCTCTATGTTGATCTCTCAGACTCTTGCCCTCCCCTGCATGTTGTTCTCTTTTTGGAGCGTGGCCAGGACTGGGTGCAGCCTGACTCCCAAGCTTGCCTACTGCCCATCTTCCTCCAGCCACCAGCAAGCAGGGAAAATCCTGCCTTGTGGTCAGGCCAGCCTTTTCCTGCTCCCTGATCCTCGGAAGGGACCTGGGAAGCCACCAAGCAGGCCGCCAACTCTTTCCCACTCACCCATCCCCTGCTGCCTTCCTTTCCCACTTCCCGGTGCCGCCAAGCGGTCTGGGGAGCTGCCAAGCAGGACCCCGGCCCCTACAGCCTTGCTTTCCCGCTCCACGATGCCCCGCAAAGGGCCTGGGCAGCCACCAAGCAGGCCGGGACTCCCCCCTGCCTCCTCTTACCTGCTTCCCGGTGCCCTCCAACCCTGCCGCCTCTTTCCCATCACAGGTCCTGGGTCCTGCGCTGTCCCGCCCTGCAGCCGCTCTGTGCACTCGGGAGGTTCCTCAGCCCGGCCTGTGCCCTCTCGCAGTCTGGGACCCCTCAGGGGACGTCCACCTGCTGGCGTGCCTGACCAGCCTGGGTGAGGGGCTTTAAGGCTGCCCACAGCTCCCATTGACCCAATGTCCCAGCAAAGCTGGCTGGACGCAGGTTTCTGGAGTTTTTTCTCCTATAATTGATACTGTTTCTTGAAGGCCTGGGGTTATCTTCTATAATTGATACACTGTTCCTTTAAGGTGGCCTTCTAACTAACTGAAGCCTCCTCTTTGCTTCACCTTGCAGCGTCTATAATGAAACAATTGTTACTTTTACTGGTTAGGCCGGAGCTGCTCTTTTCTTCAGCTCCGGAGGATTTTATGATTGTTACATTGTTTCAAATGTTTCAAATCTGTGTTTTGCTAGAGGCAGTTTAATCAGAGCTGAGCTGAGTGGGCGCAGCTTCACTTTCGCTCCTGCCGCAATGGAAAGGGCTGTTTACTCAGGTCCGTGAGTGGCGGCCGCCATGTTGGCTGGGCTAATTTGCATACAGCCGCTCTGATTGGCTGGTGGGCGTGGCTTACCTGTCTCGGAGAAACGGTTAATTTTAATATTTCACTTTTATAGAGTAGATAATAACATTTAACCAACTTTCTCTTTACTTATTTTACTTTCATCCTGCTTTCAAAAGATTGAATATGCATTAAATTGGACCCTTACATTTTTCACCCTTGCAAGAAAACAAAAAGGCTTTCTAAAACAGGGGGATGTTTGTCTTGTCATGTATCATTATAGCAACCCTCCAGCAGATGTTATGTGGAATAAAGCCTGCTTCCCACTTGATGGAAAGGTCGATCCTCCCTCATTATGCTGATTGAAAGACGTGGCATTATCTAATGCAGCACATGCCCTTATCTGTCCAATTACTTAATGTTCAGATCACAGTGCATAGTTGGATATATTATTTGGATTCAGACAAGTGCACTATAAAATGGATGGCTCCCAAATGAAGAATTAAAAAATGTGTTTGTAATTCATTATCACACATTTATTTTTGACTGTACAAAAGAGATAACAAAAGCTTCCTTCAAAGTAATGTGTCATTGCGAGATGTGTCCTCATAGCTAATATATCTGCTGGTGCAGTTGGTGGGTTGATATTCTAAAACAGTGCATTCAGGTGTGGTTGACAGCTTTATTTTAGCATATATTTATCATATCAACCCCAGAAGGACAAAAGCAAAAAACTCTAATACCAGAATCAACACTTTCATACTATATACGGAGCTTTAATTTCTCATTTAATGAAGCTATTATGTTATTTAATGAATTAATTTATTTTTAGTTTTTTAAGATATGTTTTGCCTTAGCTGGTTTGGCTCAGTGGATAGAGCATCAACCTGTAGACTGAAGAGTCCCAGATTCAATTCCAGTCAAGGACATATGGCCAGGCTGTGGGCTCCATCCCCAGTCGGGGGCGTGCAGGAGACAGCCAAGTAATGATTCTCTCTCATCACTGATGTTTCTGTCTCTCTTTACCTCTCCCTTCCTCTCTGAAATAAATTAATATATATTTAAAACAAGATATGTTTTATAAAGGAGAGGAATGGTGATAAGAATGTATTTTTTAGTTAGAAAGGTATATGTTAAAGTTAGTTACTGTCATCTTATATCATAAAAGGCCTGTGGTCATGAAGTTGTAATGATGTCACTACCAAATGAGCAATGGCTCTTGTAGCAGGTAGGGTGGGGCCTGAGATACTTGCAGGGGAAGAGCTACTAGCAGGCAGAGAGCTACAAGTGGTGGAGGGCAGCACGAGAGCTATGAGCAGCGATGGGCAGGCGGCCCAATGAGGCAAGCAGAAGCGAGCTATTCATGCACTATTTCGTACATGCTAGGCCTCTAGTTAATAATAAAATAGATTAAAAGTTCAGCCCAGCCAGCATGGCTCAGTGGTTGAGTGTGCACCTATGAATCAGGAGTTCACGGTTTGATTCCCCATCAGGGCACATGCACAGGTTGTGGGCTTGATCCCCAGTAGGGGGCAGGCAGGAGGCAACTGATCCATGATTCTCTCTCATCTCTGATGTTTCTATCTCTCTCCAGTCCTCTCTGAAATCAATATATATATATTAAAAAAGAAGCATTTTAACCCATGTTGTCCAAGAGTCAACTGTTCTTATTCCAAAGTGTTGATCTAAGTATCCAATTAGGTGTGGTATGCAAAAATCATTTCTAAGTTCCAAATGAGTCTTTATTAAACTGGGCTTCATTCACTGAGGAAACTTATGTGAATTAGGGATTTTTTAGATTGAATTTAAATTAGTTGTAATTATTTAATTTATTTAAAAGAAAGCTTCTTCAAAACTGGAATCAGATTTTACTCATTATCTTTTGTGCTTAACAGAGCACAGTGTTTATAACTGGTGCTCAAAATTATATGTAGAAGAAAAAAGGAATGTAATTCAATAAATAATATGTTGTAAAAAGGTGTGAAAGAAATTTTAAAAAAATTCTGTTTGAGAATGAAGACTAGATAAACAAACTTAAAATTTCAGCCTGATAAGTTCCTAAGACATTCATATTATTGTGAACTGTCTTGGCCTGTATACTTTTTTGCCTGCTATGGAAAAGAACTGATGTTAACAGAACGGACGCATTTGATGTGTTAAAAATGTGTTTCACCATCAGACCAGGAGATCATAAGAATTAAAGAATTGTTTCTCCCTTAAATATACAAATATTATATGGTTCATTTGATTATTAATACCTCTTCAAAAAGAATATATATTTAAAGACCAAAAAAAGCAGATGTAAGACTTTACTCCCCTTGGTTTTCTAGACTCTAGAGCATTATATATCTGACAATTTTGAGTCTCTTTAAAAAAAATAAAAGGTTATTTGAACTCAGACACTGCCATACCACTACAGTCTGATAACCAAGAAGGCTACTAAATGGCTAATGGGTGGGTGGTATATACCGTGTGTTTACACTGAATAAAGGGAGGGTTAAAATCCTAGCAGGACAACAAGAGGTTTTTATCTCACTACACACTGCGCACACTAAACAAGAGTTTTAAACAGAGCAAAATTTAAAACTTACAAATTGTAAAAAAATAAAAATTAAAAAAAAAATAAAAAACTTACAAATTGTTTCTTTCTGGAATTTTCCATGTAATATTTTCGCACTGCAAATGCCCATCGGCAACTGAAACTGAGGAAAGTGAATAGATAATGGGGGACTACTGTACTTATATTCAAATTATTTAAGCATTCAAATCTAACAGTAAAATTGGTAACATTAGTTTCTTTCCATTGGAAAAAAACAAGAAGAAAACCAGCCAGGGCATTCGCTTGATTTTCCTTTAAGAAATATTTTAGGTGTATGACTGAAATGTAGCAGCACTCTTACAAACAGGGTTAGGGGATCGCTGTTAGGCTGAAATCATGGCAAAAGGACAAGTTAAAAACATCACTATTTTTAACTTTTCACAGTAAAATTGTAAATATTGTTTATTCATGATTAATTCAGTAGTTCTGTATTTTTCTTAAATATTTGTTTAAATTTTTTAAAATGATTTATTGTTAAGAGAATGTCTAGTTTGTTCACTGCTAAATACCCTGAAGCCCAAAGTTAAATAAGCTTCTTTGTGCTTCTGGTGATTTACGTCCCTGAAAGGAATCCCTCTTTGGCCAAGACCCCCTGGTCCTGCAGGACCGGATGCTAATGTGGAGGCTGAGCTGCTCTCTCCTCAGACTCATGTCAGATGTGCAGGCTGTGTGTCAGTGCCACCTGGGGAACACTGTCCCCAGCAGCTAAGACTCCAACTGCACATTCAAAGCTAGACGGAGGAAACTGTCAACAATTTATCCAAGACAGATATAAAAACACTTTATTAAGACATATAGTTACTTTTATTTCTGTGCTTTTGCTTGTCTTACTTAAGCATCCTGAGTTCAATGGATAACTTTTGAAGAGAAAATCAATCTTGAGTAAATTATTCAAAGGATGTTAAAAAGAGCTTAAGATAAACATTTTAAAATGGAAAAAGAAATATTCAATATAATGTAAATATACTCCATTATTTAGATCTGTTCTAAATAAAAAGGTTAATATTAATAGAAAGTATTGCAATGAAATGATTTGGAAAATAAAACTTGTCCTGGTGAAGACAATATTTAATTAAATAAAGTGCAGTATGATAAGTTACTCTTGAGGGTTATTTTTGAGAGTATTTGCCTGTGACCATTATTCTTGTATGTATAGTTAAACACAAAATTTGATTTATTCATTAAATACAACACAGCATGTTCTTTGTTTATAGCATAAAGAGCTTTAACTTCAGAATATGAGTTACGGGGTTCAAAGCATTTCTAGAAGTTTAATATCCTAGCCTTCAGTCTGAGTTTTATCTAAAGTGCTACCAGAAAATTATCTTTTAACATCTGTGAATTTAATTTCATTTCTACCACTCATATGGTGACAGTTAAGTATTTAAAAAATCTCTTCAACTTCAGATAAATTTCTCCATCAGAAAAGGAAATCATGATAGTGTTTTACAAGTCTAAGGAAAACATGCATTTTGTGTATGAACAATTATTGTATATACTTCACTGGGGAATTTATGTGGCTAATATTAGGAAACTTTTGAAGTATCTATCTTTAAATCACAGTTTATTAGGGTTTGAAGTTTGGTAAATGAACAGCTTGCTTTGAGTACTCTGAGGAAGTGTGAACTATTTCCTATATGGGAGGCATTTGGAGACTCAAAAGAGAACTGATGCTTCTTTTTTTTAAAATGTTAACTAATCTGGGAATGATATCTCAGCTTGGAGCCAGACCACATGTGTAGGAAAATGTATGTCCCCTGTAGAAACACAGACATCGTCGATGGAGCTGGGTAGCTGGTCTTCCAGTACCTCAAGTACCTCAAGGGACAACTGTGCTTAATGTCTGTACAACTCCAATTAGATGCAAATCGAATGAAATACAGCTCACAGTAAAATGCAGTATCCAAACCCAGTAAAAGGCAGCACCTTCCCTGACGGACTTTTAAGGAGAAAGTTGTTGGAGAAAAAACAAAGAAGAGGCCATTGGACTTGCAGTTACAAGCAATTTTGTGATTTTGTGGGAAAGCAATTTCAGAAATATGACATGGAAAACAGGTTATGGATTGTTAAAATGTGATTACAGAGTAAAAAAATAAAAAAAACCCCAATAATCTATTCATTCTTATTTTCTGTTTAGTGATGGCTTGGAGACTAAATAGACAACAGTATTATAAGATGACTTTTAAAGATGAAGAGACGGCAAAGAGTAAAGTAGGGAGACTGAAAACTGAATTTTTGATAGAAGAGGATGGGATTGGGGAGAGTTGGGGTCACTGATGGGGAAACATTCCAGAAGAAATGTTCTAGAAGAGCTTTAGGAATTGGAAGCGGGAACACAAGGAATAATATTAGATTTCTAATATTTCCAGATATTTGGGGGGAACCTTATCCTATGTTAATGCATATGCACCATTTCTTAATAGTTTTTGTAGATTGAAGTATAAAACTAACACAACAACTAGTTGTTAAGTTGTCTAAGAGCTCTGAAATATTTTCTAACAAAGTATATCTAATCTTTCAAAATTATATTAAATGAAAGGACACAGAAAAATATTTTTAAATGAAGATAGGGGAGGCAAATTTAGTTTGTTATCCTTTCCTGCAGAAAGCTGGCACATTTGTATGGCACTGAATCAGTTGTTATCAGGGCAGTAAAATAGATTATTACAGCTCTATTGGCATATATATATATATACCTAAGTGACCATTATGACCTGTCAACCGGTTGCTATGATGTGCACTGACCACCTGGGGGAAGACACTCAACTTAGGAGCTGCCCCCTGGTGGTTGCACTCTCACAGTGGGAGCTCCACTCAGCTTGCTAATGAGCACCAGACACTGGGCTCACGGCTGGCAAATGCACCTGCAGCAGCGTGAGCCTCTCCCCAGCATGAGTGGGAGCAATGCAGTGCCCAGTTTGGACTCGGGCTCTTCCCTGACTGCCTGCCACTTGGCATGGACCTGCAGGGATCGGGCCGAAACCAGCAGTCCGACATCCCCCAAGGGGTCCCAGATTTTGAGAGAGTGCAGGCCAGGCTGAGGGGTCCCACGAGTGCACGAATCTATGCATTGGGCCTCTAGTTGTTATTATAATGAAATGGATCTCATGTGTAGTTTGTCTTTCCCAGTGAAAGAAAAAATGTAATTTCGGTAGTGAATAAGAACTCTAACATCAGAAGAACATTCGGTGGCCTCTATAGTTTGTGGTTTGCTACTTAGTTTGCTTGTTTGTTTCAGCACCTAATGTGGCTCCTTCAGATGTAGGAGGTGGAGGAGGAAGCAACAGAGAGCTGACCATCACATGGGCGGTGAGTCTTCACAAGCTGTACTTATTATAGGCTGCTTTACCTGGACTTAGTCTCAAACTCATCCTGTTTCCTAAAATAAACTGAAATAAAAGACAATGCCCAAAGCACAAGCAAAGTAAATTACTAAAATATCTTTTTCTTAAATATATGTGAGATCTTATCTGGCTTACTATGGCTTAGTGTGCAGAAATAGATTCTT
>PVJC01005772.1:0-57659 GCA_004026665.1 Murina feae | reverse complement strand
TATTTTGAAATCATATAAGTCACATTTGGTAAAGCACAGAGAAAATAATAAAAGCAGATTTATATACATAGTTACACATGTTTTATTGATTTATGTGCTTCCCCATAGGAATATGTGTGCATATCTTAAAAGACAGAGCCAAGTCTTCTGTTAAGACTGATTGGCATGGAGTGGTTATTCACTTAATGATTTCAAAGTAAAGATTTTTTTTACATGGGAAATAGGATAGCCTAATTCAAATAGGAGACCAATTTTTCTTGGACATGGAATGAAGTAAATTCTGACATATTTCCATGGTGAGTACATTATATTTTTCAACTTAGAAAATATTTAACTTTATTCTAGCCATTAGATTTTGAAGCACTTGACAACATAATTCATTAAAATCTGCTGTGGAGCCTGTGAGCAATTAGTCTGGCAATGTTTATTTTGTTTACCTCAATCATGCTTGCTTTAAAAATTATGAATTCTAGCTAGTCTATTTGCAAAGATTAAAAAAATTTTATAATGATCTGAAATGTCATTTAATTCTTCTTTTTCAATGGCATTTATTTCCCACAAGGATGAGAGGAATTGATTTTTGGTAGGGCTCATTTTGTTCTGATTTTTAAATAAAATTGATTAGTGTACAACCAGACCTTTTGCTATTTTACCAAAATTAGAATCACTAATCATTCTCACAGATATATAGGTAGGGCAAAAGTAGGTTTATAGTTGTGAGTGCATGAAACACAGTGTTTATTCTTATATTATTATTTATTAACTAGGGTCCTGGTGCACAAAAATTTGTGCACTCAGGGTGGGGGTGGGGTCCCTTAGCCCAGCCTGTGCCCTCTCGCAGTCTGGGACCCTTCGGGGGATGCCCACCTGCTGGTGTGCCTGGCCAGCCTGCGTGAGTGGCTGGTGGCTGTTTGCAGTGAGGCTGGCTGCAATTTATTTAACTTCTAAAGTTGAAACTTTGTTGCTTTAACCGGAGCCCTGGTCAGGTTGCCCCTGACAACCCAAGCTCCCAGCGCTTCCTTGAGCACAAGGCTGGAAGCAGGTCTCTGGGGTTTATTTATCTTCTATAATTCAAACTTTGTTGTGGAAACTTTGTTGCCACAGCTGGCCTAGGCAGACAGGAACCTTAGCTTCCTGCATCACCAGGACAAGCCTCCTGCTTATTCCAGCTCCATGTCTGCTGGCCACCATTTTGACTGGGTTAATTTGCATACAGTCGCTTTGATTGGCTGGTGAGCGTGGCTTGGCTGGTGGGCGTGGCTTAGGTGTCTTGGCTTGATGGTGAATTTGCATATTACTCTTTTATTAGATTAGATTATTGGATTACCTTTTATACAAACTATTGTAAGCCTATTTTTCCCCACCCTGTATTTTGGGCGATGTGTTGCTGAGTACTATGCTAACAGATGCAACCATATTTAAGGCCCAGCCTCTGACATTAAGGGGCTTATAGCTTAAAGTGATGGCAGATATACAGAGATCTAACACAGAGATGGTATTGGAAAATGATAGAAAAGAGTAAAAGACAGCTCAGCTGATGACAAGAGAAGAAAACCAGAGGAAGAGCATAAGAAAAAAGAGGATCTGGATGGTACATTGATGTGGCTTCAGGAATAGACCAAGATAAAGGGGGAGATAAGGATGTAGTCAGAATATGGAGAATTAATGCTAACCTGAAGGGTTTGGGCTTCATTGTCAGTCCCTGAAATCAAGAGCTACTATGAAGGGAGATTTGAAGAGACATAATAGAGGTACAGAATGTTAGAACAAGAATAGTTAGAACAAATTCTAGTCCATTGTTCTACAGTAAGGAAACTGAGGCCCAGAGAGGATAAGTAACTTACCAGAGGTCACATAGAATATCAGTAGCATAATGGGAACCAAACACCCATCTGCTGACCCTCAGCCTATGAACATTTTCCATAACATCATGCTAGGCTATTCAAGGTCAAAGCCTTCAACATTTGCTGCTTCTTGAATATGTAGTAGATTGGCCTACTTATTATTTCTTTTTAGTATCTGTTTCTCTCCTAAGAGCTTCTAAGAATGATAGCTTTCTTCCCAATTCCTGAATGTGGTGGTATGTGCACCATAATAACTTTCCTTTCATGTGTAAAACTCGTAATTCTTACAAACTCATTGGCTAACTGCCTGGCTTGTGGCAGGTGGTGTGTTTTATGGATGTGGAGTTGCCCGTTCCTGTAGTCCTTATCCTTGAGAACAGGCTTTCCATCTATTCTGGGAGTCCTTTTCTCTTGCGCTCCCACATTCATAGATGGCTGGCTTGGACACTGCCTTTATAATTATTTAAAGTGTGTGTCTTTATTTTGGGGGCATCCTATATTTATTTTATAAAATGTCTGCATATATTTGGTATAATTATATATATTTGTGTGTGTGTGTGTAAAATTTTTTATCCTGGGTAGTTGGAATACCCAGAAACTTTTTTGCCTCAAGGTTATAAGAGCATGCTTGGTATTTTCTAGAAAACACAGCCCTCAAACAAAAGCATATGTTATACAATCCTTGTCTTGGGAAGGCCTCGGCACCAAGAGACTGAGTTGCACTTTGCAGGCATCATGCTTTATTTAGCATTGAGGTTGCTGTTGCTGTGTCACATACACACACAGGAAAATGCACTCTGCAAGAAAGGCAGCTGTCAACTGGCTCATGCTCAGTCTAGATAGTCTCCTGGAGCTCTGCAGGCTCTGCAGAATCTGAGCTCATCTTAAAATCTTCCCAAAGTTTTCAGTTACAGAAAGAAACACTAGCAGACATGAGGTCTCATTCGTGTACACTTCTGGAGATCCATAATGTCCCATTCTCTCATCCTTGACCACAAGACTTAGGGTCTGTTTTTTTGAAGCCATATTCTTAAGTCTTCACCCGGACTCTTCACTGGGTTCCTTTTGTCTGAATAGATCCAGCGACTCCCTAAAACCACAGCCTGGAATTTACTTAACATTCAGTCATAATAACGGGAGGTATCATTGTTCCCCTCTAGAGTCAACAGTACTCTTCGGGGGCCTCAGTCTGGTTTTCCCACTAATCTTGAAGACATCTCCCTCCCACTGTGCTGTCTTCTTTAGCCTCTCTTATCCTTGACCCTTCCTTTCACTCATTTCTTCCCAACCCAGGCAAGGCTGCTATTCTCCATAGTCACAGTGATCTGTGCCCCTAATGCACCAATATTTTGTTTCTTCTGATACCATGGAGGAATGGGGAAATGAGAAATAAGATGATAATACATGACACTTTTTCCATATTGAAAATGTTGCTTCTAGAGGTGGCTCATTGTCTAGATTGGGAACCAACATGTACATGAGACCTCACGACTTCACAGTAATCACCATTGGTTATATTTGAATATAAGTGCTTTGTTCTCAGTACAGAGTTTCACAAGATAGAGAGAGAGAGAGAGAGAGAGAGAGAGAGAGACAAGTTATAAATGGTTCAGAGATATAAGACATGTAAACTACCTATTTCTTATGAAGATTAGGAAAAAGAGTTTAGCATAAAACAACAACAATGAAAACTTGAGAACACCCTGATTATGCCAGAGACTCAGTGAAACATTCAGTATGGACTATACTATGGACTATACAGCAATATTGAAGTGTAGATAACCTTGCAGAATCAGCGTTACATTTCAGTGAGCTGGAACACAGTACAAAGCTGGTGGCCAGATTTGGGTGCAAATCTATGTGGATTGAAGGATCTTGTGTTTCCACTATATATGATGCCCATGAAGATAAAAATGCTTCGATGGGAAGGGTGCTACCTTTGGAGGCAGCCCTCATTCATAATGCTATGTGTTTTCATGTATTCCTTCTTCAGATCAAATTACACAGAAATCCATGAGTGAAGTATAGTTTATTGTTCCAACTTGTACCTCTGTGTGGGGAGAGGAGACTAATTTGCTTAGGATGACATAACCACAAAGGGATAAGCCAGAATTTGGGTCCAGACAGTCTGACGCTGCAGCAGGGTCTGGAAACAGCTGCCTGCAGGCCCTATTAGGTTCAACTCCTATTTTTGAAGCACATGTGATAGAAACAATATTTCATGACAATACTAGTTTCTGTATTTTCTATGGCTTATTTCACGCAATGACAGAGAGTTGAGTATCCATTATGAAGACTAGATGGCCTTCACAGCCTAACACATTTTTGTCTCCGACCTTTTACAGAAATAATTTGCTGATCTCTACTCTATAACCTTACCCTTTAGGCTATTCTTTTTGCCACTATTTTATGTTAGGCTTATATTCAAATTTCTAGTTGGTTTTGCATTATGTGAGAGTTTTAAAATGAAAGTAATTATCCGGAACCCTTTGGGTGATAGTGGCACAGATGTGAAAATTTAGGAGCAGCTCAACGAAACCGTGAATTTGATTTGATATCATATTGATGAAAAATATGATAAATGTTCTACTCACACCATTACTAGCTCTGTGACTCATTAGAAAAATTCATCCCAATTGACAAATAAAATGAAGGTTTATTCATGTGCTACATTACCAATATATTTAGCTAATTTCTATTCATTTGTATTCATCAGGTTATTTTCCAAAATAAATTTTTTAAAAAAACACACAAAACATTAGCTAGAAATTACGAATAAAATCACATAGTTTTGCCTCTTAAGGCCTATGAAAGAAGTTAAGGAATTAAGCTGGCTATGAAAAAATTGATAATCAAGACACCTACTATGTGCCATGCACTTTCTTGGGTGTAGCTGATATTACTCCTACCACACCATTTCATGGATAAGGGCACCAGGGCTCAGAGGTAAAGTAACAGCTGCAAGTCATGCTGCTAGTGAGTGACAAAGCCAAACCAGACGTTCCAACTCCAAATTTGATA
Organism: Murina feae; assembly: GCA_004026665.1. Taxonomy (NCBI): domain Eukaryota; kingdom Metazoa; phylum Chordata; class Mammalia; order Chiroptera; family Vespertilionidae; genus Murina; species Murina feae. The sequence goes on along the minus strand of PVJC01005772.1, from coordinate 52,794 downwards.
TATTTTTATAAAACAAATTCCAAAACAGTTATCTTTTCAGCTTGTAAACTAGCGTAGAATTATTCATCCAGGTAGGGGTCCAATTGATTCTCTTTCTAAATGTTGCCCATCAGTTGACTCTTACTTTAATCCATTATTTATTAGCTGCTCAAAGGTAGAAAAATAGTTGAAGTGGCCACTGAGTCGTATCACACACATGCGCACACACACACAGAAATAGTTGAAGATGTTGACCAAAAATAAATGTGATTCAGTAGTTTGACTAAATTTATTGGAGTGTCAATAAATTTTAATTCCCAGTTTTTATAGAATTCTGAAATATATCCTTCTTGGTATGTGCGTAAATTTTACTTGGGGTGGTGTTTATCTCCATTTTGCAAGTAGCATACGGTAAACATAGAAGTTTAATAAAGCTTCTATAAGCAGCAGACCATTTCACATTTAGAACAGATAGCACCGATATCAGGCTTGATGATGAGAGAAGAGAGGTTCAGCCACTAGGCCAACTTAAAACATCATGGTTTTAGATAATGGTAATAAAAGGTTACAGCAAATATGCATAACATGTCATTGGTTCCATAACATCAAAAACTGTGCCTTCTTTTCCTTTTCAAAATGTCTTAGTTATAAAATAGGTATCTTTTACAATCAGACAAAACCAAATATCATCTCTGAGTCTTTACATAATGCAAATATGTATTCGCTTGTGCCCAAGAACAAAGAGATTATTTGTACTTATGCTTAGAAAACCTTGAAACTTTGGAGAAATCAAGGACAGTGTGAATATTTATGAGATGAGTGTGTACTTGTGTATGTACCTTTTAAAAGGCTGAATTCCTGGTGGGCATGTAATTTGGCACAATGGTTTTGTTCTTTGGAAAGCAACTTTGCAATTTGTGCCAGGAGTTTTATAACTGTCCTTACCCTTTAAAACAAAACTTAATTTCTAGGAATTTGCCTTAGGACACGTGTGAAAGATGTCCTTCATCACAGTAGGTAAAAAATGAAATATTTTAAGTGATCTAAGCATTCAGGCATAAGAAAAAGATTAACAAACTATAGTATAGCCAAAACATGAACTACTTTGCCATCAATAGCATGATGCTGAAAATACATATATATTATCATAGATAAAAATTAATTGAAAATAAGAGATCTAAATTTTTTAAAACATCATCATATCTCAACACATATCAGATGTACCTCTATGATAACCCTGATCAAAATGTGCTGTATTTTCTTTTTAATTTATACATGTTCCCCAGTAGATGACATAATTTGAGGCCAGTGACTGTCTTATTCAGTGCATTTCTTTTATTATGCATGATGTTTTGGTAGATTATAGACAATCTTTTAGAGACTTCTTTTGAATGAATAAAAAAGGTGAAAAAAAGTCTTAATGTAGCAGAATTGTGATTTTGGTACATTTTACACTTTATTTAGTACTTTATTACACATGTGACCAGAATAGACAATTTTTTTAAGCAATAGTAAATTTATATATCAAAAAAGAAAGATGGCGTCTTTTCTCCAGGGTTGCTGGTAGCTTAGACATCTCCTGTTGAAATGGCTGTTTGTAACGGGCTCTCAGTTTAAATAACCCTGTCTTAATGGGCCCACCTACAAAAGCAGAACTGTTGCTTGGCTTCCTCTCTACCCCAAGGTACTATTTACAGAATGAAAGTATTTAACAATGCAAACCCGCATCACTATTAGCTCTAGCTTGGGGGAGTGAGCCTTGAAGAAATGAGTGTTTGGGGTCTGATTCTGTGGATGCTACTCACTTTCAGCTCTCATTCCATCAGAGGACCTCATCTCGCTTCACCAATATTCCTTTTCTCTTAGAAACATCTTCTCCAGTGGCCTTGCCGGATAAACACATCTCAGCCTGGGATGTAACTCAGTACTTCAAATTAATTACAATGAGTTGAGACCTGACACCAAAAGAGAATATACGACACCTAGCTCAAGTCAGAGGTCACTGTGCTGACTTGTTTTTCAAAATCTTTGAAATACCCATTTGAGGTGTATGTTTCTGTGTCTTCGTTGGAATTTATTTTTAGCAAGAGAATAGTGGAGAGGAATTAGTGCTGCAGAATTTCTTTATCTTCTTTTAAAAAGAAGAAAAATACATTGTCAAACAGAAGCCTTCTGCATGATAGGCAAACAAAACACACCTTACAGATTTATAACTTCAATGAATAGACTGTGAATGTCCTAATGTAACTGGAATACGTCATCTTAGTTTGGTTGCCAAGAAGATAATCTGATTCCTGGTTTTATTTTCCCAACCATATCCTTTACTCAGAATCCAGAGCTGAGGATCCTTCAGCAATTTCAGTGGAAGGATATTTTATGTAGAAAGATTTGATCTATGAGGAAGGGACCCATCTGACAGAGGAGAATTGCCATGTGTGCATGTTCCGAAGGCCCAGTTCACCATTCCCATTTCATCTTATACTTCAATTCTTCGGGCTCCCATAAAATTAGAAATGATCTACAGTAGCCTCTAGGGTGCTTTTGTGAAAATTGGAAGTGGCATACTTGTCAGGCAGATCAATTAGTAAAAGAGGCCTCTTCGAACGGACTAAGTAACACCCTGAGGTGCAAGGATGGTCACAGCCCCTGGTGCCCCTTTGGCTGGGATCCTTTGTGAATCAAAAGCACAGCTCTGGATGGCAGTGCTGGGTAAAGGGTGAGTCTCCACTCATCAGTGTAAGAATTGCAGGAAGTATCTGCAAGGTATGGTATGAAAGGAATGCATCCAGATCTGGATTGGCATGTGTCACATGTGTTTCAGTACCCACAGGTCTTTTAAAAATAGTTCTTGACTGTTTCAGAGAATAGCTAATGCCAAATCCAGTTCTATGAGTAACACACTATTGTCATGTATTGCCAGTATTTGACCTACAAAATGGCAATTTTATATGGCTCGACCTAAGTACTTCCCCAGTCAGCACTTCTTGGCCATTTCTTTTATGTTCTGGTTTCAAACGCTTTTGTCTGTTATCCTTACACCTCATAGATTAAGAAAGAATATCATATTCTTTCTCCATATGTATCTTAAAGTTTTGCCATCTCTATGCCTGACCCTGTTAACTCTTGATAATGTTGAAAACAGCTTTGATTTGATGTTATTACTGTCAGCACACTTGAGTGAGTGCCAATATCAGCATACCCTAGTGCATCAAGGATTTTAATAAGTGGAAAGACTGTAGCAAAAGAGTCACCAGCATCATTTGTCAAATATACCTAGGAAAAATGATGACTGGACTAATCGTGGGATAAATAGTTCGCAAAATGCATATGGTGCTTTTGTAGGTTTTAATGCTCAGATATGGTTTAGCTGTTTGTGTGGAATAAATTAGTTCTTGCCTCCCAGTAAGAAAGGTTATTCAATTTTTTTATTAAAAATATAAGAAGATATTTGAATGAACTCTGACACTCATGCTTATTGCTTTACTGCTTGTTTATTATAGGAAAAGAAAGGAAGAAAGAAAGGGAGGGAGGGAGGATTGAAGGAAAGGACTGGAGTGGGGAGAGATGGAGGGAGGAGGGAGGAAGTAGGCAGGGAGAGAAGAGAGGAAGGGAAGAAGGAAATTTGTTAAATATCCATCCATAGGGGCATTGATAGATAATTGTGCTATATGCCTACAGTAGAGTGGTTAAAATGAAACAGTTCAATGTATAGTTATCAATGTGGATAGATCTCAAAAACAAAGGAAGTAGGGGAACAGACTTCAGAATGATTCATAAACATGATTCAATTTTTATACAAAAATATTATGAAAATATAAAAACAAAGGTGAATTGGATGCGTGCTCACTCCAGAATTATGTGTGCTTCTGGGAAGGAAGGGAGTGACAAGCATTGAGAAAGGCATGTGACTACATCTCTAATATTATAAAACTGGAAATTAGTATGGAAATGTTAGTGCTCATTAATTATGGATGATAGGTACTGAGGTGTTGGTCACATTAATCTCTAATTTTTATGTTTGGATATTTAATAATAAAAATTACATAACAGTGATCATCTATGTAAGTCCATTATAACTTGGAAGGATCAATATTATCAAATAAATGGATTTTTCTTAAAAGTTTAGGTGCTATTTAATCTTTTTAATGCCCCCAGATTGTCTCAGGTACTTTGAGATCAGAGTCACTATCTAAGTGAGCTAAGGTCTTGAGTACAAGGTACACTAGTTGGAGTGACCTGATTTTTTGAACAATTATTTTAGGGAAAAAATGGCCAAAATTAAAACCAAAAAAACTTACTTTTGGCACAGATATTTATTATGCTTACTTGGGAAATAGACATTATACATTTGTTTGGTTAAGTAGTTAGATTCTAATATAGAGCCTTGTAAGTAGAGATAATTTTTTTAATTGGTCATTTAATAAATGATATTTTTCTGTATCCAAATGGGGCACTGTGGTGGAGGAAGGCAGGGAAAGCTTAGTGGCACAGTCTTCCTTGTATATTTATCTTCTAGTATAAATAGCTGAAGACTCATTTAATGGTACACAGTGGCTTCACAGATTCCCAAGCCTCTTCAAATAGACCAAGTAGCACCGTGAGGTGCAAGGATGGTTGTCAGACCCTAGTGCCTGCCCTTCTTGGCTGGGATCCTTTGCAATTTGCCCTCCCGTAGCTCTATAGCACCAATAACCTACGTGGAATACTGGGGCTGTATGGCTTCATAACAGTTGTTCATCTCTCTCTGCATCATTCAGAAAGTCTTCCTTTGTGTGGGGTTGAGTTGGGAAACTTTTTGGTGAACAGCAACAACAACAATAAAGGTGTGGATAGTCATATCAGGATAAATCACATACACTCTGTTCTTACCTTGTCTCCTGTACTCGCTCCCCTCTTCAACCGTTAATATATTTAAGCCCAATTACTTTAGTGTCTTTAGCTGGAGAGGAAGGTCAGTGGGAAACCCTGATGTGCGCACTGTGGGTTGAAGGTGGGGGAGAGGGCACTGGTTAGATTCAGGCGCGTAAGAGACAAGAAAACGAAGATGAGAGAAAACTGTTAATTTCTGACTCTTCACTGCTAGGCACTATACTTCATCTCTGACACTAGGTATGTGGGGTTTTTTTCACATATCAAGCAATTCTGAGACACCAGCTGAGTGCCCTACAATTGAACATCAGATCCCACAGGTTAAGGTCAGCCCATAAAACTGCCCCCGCCCCCTCTGCAGATGCCAGTCGGAAATCCAGGTTGTCACCTGTACCTCTGACCAACTGTCTATAAATTGGAGATTTTCTCAAACCCCCTCCTTGGGTTTGATTAATTTGTAGAGCAGCTCACAGAACTTAAGAAAATATTTTACTGCTATGTTTCTAGTTTATTAATAAAGGCCTATACCTCAGGAGCAGGCAGATGGAAGAAATGAAGACATAATATATATTTATGGTAAATCACAATGTCACATGTAGAATTAAGTAAAACTATTACACTCTAACCATGTTATGCACCCGTTCCCCAGAATCTAGCACAGGAAGACATGATGTAAATTTGCAATGAGGCAATGCATGAAATTATTCACTTTGTAAAGTAATTAAACAATGAGCCATTCAACTGAGAGGGTTCTAATACCTTAGCATCCTATGTAAGCAAACCGAAACCTAAGCCTATAAATGCCTCAAGGTTAATAAATGGAAACCTAAGGATAACCAATTATAAATAGCTAAGTAGGCCTTAAGCAATAGCCAATCAAATAAACTCCTGTTTTTGTTTTGGCACCTTCACTATGTCTTTCCCTCAGCTTTTTTTTTTTTTTTTTTGGCTGAGCCTCCAGACCACTTTCAGTTTGGTCCTGCTCAATTGAAATTGATTTGCTCAAATGAACTTACAATTTTTAATATACTTTAGTTTTATCTTTTCTCTTTTTTTGTCTAAAGTTTTACATATGTCTCCTTTTTCCCCAATTGACCGCCCCCCCCTCCCCAGCCATTTCCACCCTGGGCAAGCCCCCACTGCCCCAGAGCCTGTGTCCATTGATTATGCTAATATGCATGCATACAAGTCCTTTGGTTGCTCTCTAGCCGCCCCCCCTCCCTTACCATTTGTCTCTGAATCTACTCTTGTTCATCAAACAGTTTTATCTTTTATAACTGCCCAAATTGCAGCCTTAGAATGCCAGTTTCCATTAATTGGTGTTCATATAGAACATGACTAAATGGAGCTATCTAAGATAAGACAAAGACAAAGAAATAAATTTTAAATAGAAATTAATCATCCCTTTCTGTAATACAATAGGTCTCAATATCGTATTAAGTGCCATACATATATTTGCTAAAAATATTTTAATGCCATAGTTTTAAAAATCAGTTTTAAAATCCAGTTGAACTTCACTTTATTATACTACTTTGACTAATTGCAATTTCTTTGGAAGCCACTTTATATTTCAATATTTTTATCTGCACTATAGAATGGTATGAGTTGGTAGGATGTAAATGTACCCTTTCATGGTCAAGTTAAACAACACATGTAAATGAAGTAAAGAGCAGTCTAGACTTTTGTTATTTGCTTTGTTTCTAAAATTATCTATAATAATAAAAGCATGATATGTAAATTGACCAAACGGCCGAACAGCAGAATGACCATCTGGATGACCATGCTATGACATGCACTGGTGCCAAACCAGCCAAGGCGGGTGCGATGCGATTGGTCAGGGGGCCCCGCCATCATCCCACGATCACCTCATAGAGGGAGGCCCAGGCCATAGGCAGGGGGTGATTGATAAATCACCTAGGAATAGCATTTGATGGGAGGTCACAAGAAGCATCTACAGATAGTTGTTGTTGTTAACTAATGGAGGAGTCTCCAGGTATTAGTCAGGCATTGTTCTCAGAACTGCCCACAGACTTTGTGGGAATTAGACAAAGGCCCCCATCTTCTAATGGACGTGGCCCAGTACCAGGGCTATGGCTTGATGAGCTAGGTACAGACAGGATTTCAGTCCCCACACAGCCCTCAGCTGGGCACACTTGCTCAGACACAACCTGCTCAATTGTATGTGCCAACCCTGGGTGTTCTCTCCAGAAGCAATCTATACTAATGAAAGGGTAATATGCTAATTAGACTGGCTAGACCGGATGTCTTCTGGATGTCATTCTGGACGTCCTTCCTGACGAAGCAGAGGCCCAGCCTGGGGAAACCACCCACGGTCATGGGTGCCTGAGGGTGGCCAGAGGGAGGGAAGCCCAGGTCCTGGGTGCCTACTGGTGGCCGGAGGAAGGAAGCCCAGGTCCCAAGTGCTAGAAGAAAGCCAGTGCCAGCAGCTTGGGCCCCAGGTGCCAGAAGCTAGGGGAAGGAATGCCTACTCTTGCACCAATTTTCATGCATCAGGCCTCTAGTGATAGCTTATTAAACCTTGCCCTTGACTTCAGCACAAGGACCATGTCCCTGCGTATTAGAGGGCAACCATAGTAGGCACACTCACTAGACAGCAGTGCATTCCTTGAGTTCAGTGGTTTACATGAATCTGTACAGAAGCAAATACCAGCAAATAATTAGGGTCATATAAATTCAGGTGGTGAATTTCCTGTACTTTACTGACTGTGCTTGGAACAAATGTAAATAGCAAGTCTGAGAAATCTGTTTCATTAGTGTATCAGCTCTGATAGATCAAAGTGTATGAACCACTGTGGAACCCAGAACAAGATCAAGGGATATTGTAGATTCAGGGCATGTGTGTGTGTGTTTGTGTGTTCTAGGAACCTTTTGTTCCAAAATAATTTAAATCCAATATCTCTGTTGCTTAGAAATAATATGATTTTCCATTTTAAGACTATTGGCCAAGGGGTGAATAGATACATATATATTTAAAATAATTTATAATTTACATATGTACATCATATATCCTATATGTTTTATGGTGACAAATTTGGCAGCTGGATTTGGGGTATTTTATTTCTATACTTAGAAATAAAGATCTCCTGTATTCAGGGCTTGGTTAGAAGAAACTCTTCAATAGATCATGGCAAGATTATTTCTTAGATTACTTTTTAATGGGTTTAGAAGTCATCTAGGTCAAATTTCAGCGGTTCTTTGTTGTTCCCTTCCTAATTGCATCTGTGCCAGTCATCCATTTCAGTCTGAGGACTCTCGATACCAGGAAGTTCACATATTTGAGGTAGCTTGTGACCTTTAAGGCAGCCTTCACTGATATAATTATATTAGTGATGAGGAGAAATCTTTTTCCTTGTCATGCCACCCGCAGGTCTTGCTTCCGCTTCTTGGACAAACGCAGAGCAATACAACTCTCTCTTCTAGGTGGCAATGCTGCAAATATATGGAACGGTATAATGTTCCCATTCAAACTGCAAATGGGGGGGGGGGGAATCAGGACGTAGAGATTATTCCAAGTCTTTGTTTTTGCAGATATTTGCACCCTTCTCTGGGAATTTCTTATTTGTGTAGAATAATAGCACTCTTTTTTGTAATTTCACTATCACATGGTGAGCAAATATATTTTGCTTTCCATTTGCAGGTGCATAACAATGCCAGAAGAGCTTTACAAGGGCAAAAGAACCAATTACTAACCTCCTTAGACTAACAGAAAACAAAAATTTTTTAAAAAGGTTTAGGAAGATGCCACTTAGTGTACATTAATATTGTAAGATATGAGCTACACATTGTAGGCTTCTCTCTCAACCTACTTTTGAGACATGCCTTTAAGGTAATTTGCTATCAATAAATGTCTAGTAGTATATGGAAAAGGGTATCTTATAGTCTTTTTTATCCTAGAAGATGTACCCAAAATTCTAATTTTAATTTTTCCTAACACCAAAATATTTTAAGGAGCAGACCTAGAAATTTTCCAGAAAACATACATAATTCCCAGAATAGAGGATTAGCTAAGCAATTTTTGGTATGTTGATCATTATGTCACCACTCAAATTATGGTTATAAAAATAGGAATAAATGGGGAAGATGTTCATGAGATCGTATGTTTCAGTTAGGAATGCTTTCAGCTTCAAATATAGGAAAAACTAAATATCAGTGGTTTAAACAAATAGGACTTTATTTTTCTCACGTAATATAAAACTGAACATAAGCTTTTGTTGGCATTGGCTCCGCTTTTTCAAGACGTCATAAAGTATCAGGGCTTTTTCTGTTCTTTAAGTCTGAATTACCCTGTGTCTGAGCTGGAAATGATCTTGGTGATCATATATTCCACTCCCTCATTTTATGTGTAGGGCCAGTAAGACCCACAGAGCAAAGGTGACTGGGTACAAGCACCCAGCTTGTCATTCAGAGAGCCAGAATCCAAATCTAAGATAGCCTGGTAGGTAGCCCAGTGTTCATCCAAAGTATAAGATGTCTACTAGATATGTTATATTTCATATTTATTTCTCTCATGATTGAGGTCACAAGAGTGCTCAACCTAAAATCTTATCATCACCAGAAATGAGTTTTTTCATAAAAAAACAGTTTTCTTTGTTGCAGATTAGGTGGTTGCCATGGTGGTGTCAGGTCAGCATAACTCAAATGTACCAATACCTTTTACTAAAGAAGAAACGTGTGTGTGTGTGTGTGTGTGTGTGTGTGTGATAGTATTTAATTAGAAGAAAATACACAACCACATAATGTGCTTAAAGATAGGATATACAACAATGGACCATTTCCTTATAGAGTTTACAGTCTAATGTGTGTTTATAGTTTTGTGTAAAGTAGGCTTGGCTGACAAATCAAAAATAAACTAACATGTTGAATATCATTAAAAATGATAACATTCATTCTTAAGGGGAACAAACAGGCTATAATGACATAGAATAGTGGAATGGGGGGTTTCACCTATTTACATAAGATTATCAGGGAAGAACTCTTGGAAAAAGGGACATTTAATCGGAGCTCTGAAAGGCGAAACACAGGGAGAAGGAACCACATGGGCAGTTTGAAGGAGCTGAGAACATTCTTAAATGCCAAATACTAGGTAAGGAGTGAGTGAAATCCTAGACAGGGTATAAGAGGCCATGGTAGAGAGCATTTGAGCTTTATTCCAGTTGCAAGGGAAAGCTTTTAAAGAATTTAAAATAGGAGACTGATAGACTTGATTTATTTTTGCAAATATTATTCTAGGTTATGAGGCCAAGAGCAAGTGTTAAATCCATATGTGAGGGTAGGTTAGCACACTTCACAGTCACAGTATTAATATTACTGATTCATGAAAGAGTGAGGTGTCCATTACTAGAGTGTTCATACAACCACAAGATAGAATGTCATAGAGGTGAATTAAAGGAGTATAGATTGGGCAGTAGGTCCTACATTGACCTTTATCATCTTTCCTAAACTTTGAGCTTCAACAGTTTTATGAACTAAGCAAATTATTGAAGGTCTCTTTAATAATTATTTTACAAAAACATAAAATCAAAGGGGTTTTTATTTAGAATGGAATTTTCCCAAACCGTAGAAATTGAGTATATACTTATCTACAAAGGAGATACCCTTCCCAAGCTTGGGCTGAGATGTATAATCTGAACCTCCTTCCATCTGGGTAGGCAGTCTCACTTTTTTGTGTGTTATGTGTCACCTAGCGATTTTGTTTACTAGTAAAATGAAGATCCTAGGGTTCGATACCTTGGGGATTCAAAATGAAGAGACCTGAGGTGACAACTGAGAAACTGCAGCATTCATAAGCACTAGCCGATTCCGATGAATATGTGGAGCAGAGCTGCGCATTGGGAAACATTGGACTTAGTGATTGAACCCCTTATTCAGATCCTAACTCTCCTTCACCTCCAGCTGTCCTCCAGTGACATCAGGGATATTGTAGTTCTAAATATATTTTTACTTGCTGTGTAGCGTTGTTAGGTTATTCAACCTTTCTGAGGCAAGGTCCCTTCATCCATAATGACACCATGAGATGTTGTTTTGATGACCAAACACCCAAAATGCAAAATGCTGACCTGAGCGCCTGGCACATCACGGCTGCTTAGTAAACAGTGGCTATTATCTGCTTTATTTCCACCTGTCTAATTTGCCTCCTTCCTACTCATCTCAGTTTCCTAATGCAGAGTCAGCATTTGCCTGTGTTGGTTTGTTTCTCAATTATTGCTGTCTTCCTCCTGCCTCTGCTACTCCCATGAATTCCCAGAGACCTGCCTTTTGCAGCTATCACCTTAATTAAAGTTTTGTGCTCTCTCTGCATTATTATGAAGACAGTGGAATAAAAACACTAACGTCACAGCCGTGGAATATCTATAACCATCAAATTAGTTTACTCTTGTGTTTCCTGCGACTTAACTTGCAATTATCTCTTGTAAAAGCACTCATCTTTCCTGTTTAATCTAACATGAATACTGTGAAGCAGAGGAGACCAGGCAGGAGACAGATGAGGTTCTGGAAAATGATACCATATTATGGAAAACATTTGAATTGCATTAGCTTCCACAGAATATAAACAAAGCTTGAACAGAGAGAGAAAGGTCAGTCCATTCTGGGGCACTGGGCACACTGATTTATATATGTCTTCTTCAAAAATTCAGATTTAAAAGGGATCTACTTGTAAAAAATATACTATGTAAAATGACTAAAATTTGGCTGAATTAATCGCTTTTTTTTTCAAATTGTTATGTATGTTTATGGTCAAGAACCTATTCCAGTCTGTTTGAAATTAAAAGGAAATATTCATTGAATTAAACACAATTGCAAGGAAGCTCTAGGTTGTGCTGGAAGAGAACCAGGGGACAAGTAAAAGTACATCTTTGGAGAATCTGGGTATTCACAGAGTATGGTTGGTTTCACTTGCTAGGTTCCATTTAGGGCTAAAGAAAGTGCCAAACAACTAACAGTTTTTCAGAACAAAAACGTTGTCATATGAGCATCCATTGTCTTTTAACAAATACCTATGAAAAGTCTCACAAAAGTATAAAATTTAAAGCACTATTAGCCACATATTTGGTCATTTACATTTGTTTGAGAGAATGAAGTTGCACTAAATGAGAATTGTGCCAGAAAATCCAGGCCCCACGATGGCCAGACACTAAACGTTTCCTGTCAGTGCCACCTGACTCTCTGTCCACCTTGCCCTTCCTCCAGGCTAGCTGGAGTTTGAATTTTGATGTCATCCAATCCTGTATATTGAAAAGGGGGAAAGCTTAGCACACTCTGAGCTTTCTCCTCCCTTGCTCTCTGCAAAAGCAGGGGAAAAGCCTGACCTTCCCAGGAAGCTGAAACTATGGTTCATATTGGATTCGGAGGAGGAAGGGATAGCAAGGGACAGGAATTATAATTTTGAAGATGCAGAAATAATAGATGCACAAATGCAGAGACATTCACATCAGACCTAGTTCTTTTTTCTAAGCACTATTAGGAACAGGTTCGCCTCCCCTCACTAGGGCAGCGCCCCCGATTAGAAAATTACATAGGAGCCCCTGACGGACCCCAAAGACTTTCTAATGAATCCAAATTGCCTAATTCGTGTGCACACAGTATTTTCTTTACTGAGTGGAAGTGCCTCATTAGTTGTTGGTTTTTCGTTTTCTATTTGGGAGAAAGGTCTTTGTTTAACATTATTTAGCTCTCCGATTTTGCTTGATCGGTTTTCTAATAGAAAATAAAATTTTCTCTTTTGCCTTATCAAGGTCTTTACTAAAAGTAACATGTCAGGATGAAAACTGCAAGTATTAGATGGGCTATTTAGGGAGGTTCTGAATTTTATTTTAAATTTTTAAATATATTTTATTGATTTTTTTACAGAGAGGAAGGGAGAGGAAGAGAGATAGAGAGCTAGAAACATCGATGAGAGAGAAACATCGATTCAGCTGCCTCCCGCACACCTCCCCAAGGGGATGTGCTCGCAACCCAGGTGCATGCCCTTGACCGGAATTGAACCTGGGACCTTTCAGTCCACAGGCTGACGCTCTATCCACTGAGCCAAACTGGTCAGGGCACAACTTTTATTTTTAAAGCAAAGGTGCTAGTTATAAGTGATTCCTGCTAAATAATAGATTCAGCTAAAAAAACAAAACACATTGCTCTCATTTGGTATACTTCAATAAAGACTAATAGGTTACAAGTTTATTCCATTCATTTGCTTAACAAATATTTGTTGAGTACCTACTGTGTGCCAGACCCTGTTTTAAAGGTTGTGACTACATCAATGAATAAAACAAAACAAAACCCTGTCCCTTGGCATGCACATCCCAATGGCAGAGGATTGGTAACAATAACACTATTTTTTGTAAAGTAAACAAATGATGTGAAAGACCATTTTGTCTAGATGATTAATTCTGTAAAACAAGAACCAGAGAAAATTGGGGCACATTTTAATATTATTACAGATGTGTTCATAGAGAATTAATTGTGAATGTAAAACCAAACGTTTTATTATTACCTTTGAGATTTTCTGAATCTTGTCCACTCATTTTACTTTTGATGAGCACTGTCACCTGCCATTGCCATGGCTAAAAATAATCTTTTATCAAAGTTAAACTTAGGTACTGAACTCTATGAGGTTATCCATGTAAAAAGAATTAGTACAGCTTTCTTAAGCTCACATAGTTTAAAAAGTAGAATTTGCAAAACTTACTGATGATTTTGCTAATACCAAATTAAGATAAATTGTGTACCAAATTTGCCTATAGTTTATTTATAGTAATGAATTTTTTATTATTAGAAATTTTAAAATTTACCTAGCAGTTTTTCTTCCTTGTGATTATTTGTTTTTTATTATTCTTATTTTTCCAATGAATGGTTAAGTAAACTTTAAGAAGATAATTTTGAATCGGTATTAATACAGATAGTACAAAATTCGAAAGTTAAAAAGGGTATATAATGAAAATAAGTCTCCTTTTTCTTTTTTTTATCATCAGCCACCCAGGAGCCCTCCCTCAGTCATTTAGTGTCACTAGATTCTTTTAGATCTTTTCAATGATATTCTAAACATCTCAAACTTTAGCAGAATATGAATCTTGTCAAATTGCTGATCTGATTCAGAGGATGTAGAGTGAGGCTTAAGATTTCACATTTCTAATAAGTCCCCAGTTGAGGCTAATGTTGCTGGCCCAGGACCACACTCCCAGTGGCAAAGCAATGGGGCACATTTGTTTATGTCTGTTTCTGTGTTTGTTTATTGAAATGAAGAAAGTCAGATATCCTTATACACATATACAACTTACTGCTTTTTTACTATGATTTTACTTTTTTACTATGATTTCAGCACCAGAGTTCCAACTTCGAGCTTTGCTTTGTTACAAAGTTTTCTTCTAATCTTTGCCTAATAAACAATGGAAGCTAGCAATATGACCATTTGGAGCATGCATGCCACTGGGTGATGCTTATGTTGTAAGAACTATGAGAATCTCTCTTTGCACATTTTCCATCTGTGTGTTTTGTTTTGTTTTAATAAGATTAGAAATTCCTCCAATCCAAGCAGCCTCCTAAATTTTGGCAGAGGACGCACTGAGAACTTTAGCTTGCAGCCAGTGCCATTCATTGGATAAAGATGCCATCATACTTGGAAATGATAGAATTAAGATCCCTGAAATCAGTGTAAAGTGCAAAGATCATTTAAATATTTTAGTCATAGCCCTGACTGGTTTGGCTCAGTGGATAGAGCGTCAGCCTGTGGACTGAAGGGTCCCAGGTTCGATTCCAGTCAAGGGCATGTACCTTGGTTGCCGGCACATCCCCAGTAGGCGGTGTGCAGGAGGCAGCTGAATAGATGTTTCTCTCTCATCGATGTTTCTAACTCTCTATCTCTCTTCCTCTCCCTTCCTCTCTATAAAAAATCAATAAAATATATTAAAAAATATTTTAGTCATAGGCATATTATTAGCCTGAATAAAATAGTCTCAAAAGATGACTATGATCAATGTCACCCAGGGTACAGACGTTGTCTGTGTTGGACCTATGTGCATAGGAATTCAGAAGACAGGGGGCAACTCATAAAAGAAGATGAAAAATTCAGGTTTATATCCTGCCCTCTGCACGAAAATGAGGCCTAGAGGACTCAGATTTGCCTATCTACTTCAACTGCCAAGTCTGTTTCTACGAGTACTTGCTAACAGCACAAGATTTGGTTTTAAAAGACAACAATATCGGAGGCACTTTTCCGAAATCACGATTCTGACCACTCCTGGTCTCAAAACCTGTGTCAGTGGCAGAGAGCCTTGGGGGTACAGGTTTCTCTTTGATGCCAAGGTAGTGCCTATCCGTGACTCCTTTGGTTTGAATGGCCGCAGAGGTCTGCCATGTGGACAGTTCTTACATTGGATGCTGAGATGGTTTTGTTTTGAAGTGCTTGAGGCTGCAGGATCGGCTGCAGGGAGAGAGTGACTTGAATCTACCTAGTCCTCCTGAGCATGATTCACGACCACAGATTACATAGACGTGTACTAAACGGTGTCATAGAAAAAAGGGGCACAACTTGAAGTTTCAATTGAATTAAAAATCTGTCAGGCCCATATTAAAATAAAAAAATACTCAAACAAACATGAAGATACAACACCACAACATACAAAATTCCCATGGGATATTTAAGTTAAATGTGAGATTTCAAAACGATATGGAGCTTACATTTATGTCCCCATGGAAAGCACATGTATTGGCTTTAGCCAGTAGAAGGATGTTCCAGTGGGAACATTTACTGTAATATGCATTAAAAATACATGAGGAGATAGGAAACAGATATTTTGAACAGCAGCTACATTTCCTTGCCTCCTGCATGCCTCAAGTGGGCAAAATATTTTGGGACCAAAAAAGTTGCTGTCATATTTTGAAATAATTGACTTACTGTGGGAAATGAGAAAGTGACATAGAAATTGCCGAGAGACCCAGACTGGTTTAGGAACTGTCATCAATGAGCTTTTAATAAATAATCTACATAGAGGAAAAACCCGTGCTCTTTGTAGGCTAAAAGAGATAAAAAATATTTCTCTAGCTCTAACCCATTGGTGCTGCAAGTAGAGAACAAGTCACTTCTTTACAGAAAAAAAAATGCATGTTGTAGTGGCATATGCTTCAGACATTGGGCAGGAAACCGAAGTTGTCCAGGCCTCAGTGTTCTCATCTGAAAAGTGGGGGCAAGTACAAGGATGGAAGGGGTTAGCAATGGATGGATATTTGCTTCTCCTCTTCTATTATATTTTCCTTCTATACATTTGCATTCCAGCCCTTATTCCCTTTGTTGCCTGGGAAGTCAACAGTGACTAGGACATCTCCATTTGAATGAGGAAATGCTCTATATGAGGAAGTCAGACCAACTGACCTGGGACCCCACCAACCCTGAGATGCCCTCTGCTAATCTCTGAAAGCTTTCTGCCAAGAAAGCTTTGAGAGGAATAAGCTGCCTACTAGTGAAATGTAAACACATTTAGATCATGCTGTTTATTGGCACTTCAAAACTGAATATATCTAGAAACAAGTAGAGAAAGGCTGTGTGGCATTTAGATGCACATCACATAAGCATAATTGATTCCTTAAAAGGTTAAATACCCTTAGCATATGTATGGATAGTGAGACACCCATGATGAGCTCATAATCCTTATGGCAGTGGCTTTGTTTTGAATAATTCTAAAGTAAATGTCATGTTTCTTCTTTGGAGATTCCAGGACTGCTATTCAGCAAAAAGTGTATTTGCAGGTAGTAGATAGCTGGCTTAGAGGAGCTACTGGTTCCCAGGCTGGAGGACTATTCATGTAGCTAGTACACCAAGCTCTAAAAGGCGCCAGCCACTGCCACTAATTTCTCTTCGGAATTGAAATGCGATTACATATCGAGGACAAGTGCTAAATATAAACAGAAACGGCCGAATACATGACCTTTTTTAGCTTTGTTTTTGCAGCATATTTGCAGGAAGAATTAACCACCCAAACACACTATAATCCTTCATTAAAACATGCAGATCAGGCAATTTGGTGAATCCTTTAGAAGCCTTTTTCAGAAGCTTAATGTACCTCTAAAGGAATAGTCTTACATTCATAAACAAATATAAAGATACTAAGGAAATAAAAGAATCAAGTCACTTAAAAATATGCAGAATGAAATACCATAGTGTATGCCATAATAAGCAGAAAAAAGGCAATATATAGCATGAGGATATGTATGTAAGTGGTAAATACTATATAAATGGAAAGAATTATTTTAAAAATTCAAGTCATGGGTTCTTCATTGGGGAAGGAGGCAAATACAATTTATATGGTATACACAGGGGTTTTTGCTATAGGAGTGTTCCATGGATGCTTATTGTTGTTTTTAAATACTATTATAAAATATTTTTAGATATGTTATATTTCCCAATTTTTTTAAATGATAAAAGCAAAATAATAAATCAAGGTGAAGAGAAAGTACAAATTAAGTTGTTTAAAAACCAACATAATATAGTTTAAAAAGTCAATATATTTATCTCAAGTTGATGGATGTATCTTCATATTATACTTTATAAAGATTTAAATATATAACACTAGGTGCCCAGTGGATGAAATTCCTGTGGGGGGGGGGGCGGGGATGAGGGTTCCTCGGCCCAGCCTGCCCCCTCTCATATATTGGGAGCCCTCAGGGGGTGTTCTACTGATGGCTTAGGCCTGCTCCCTGCTTCCCTTGGGGAGTGGGCCTAAGCCACAGTCTGGCCTATCTTTGTGGGAGGTGGCCAGGCTAATCAGGGAAAGCCATCAGTCCCATCACCCCGCTGCTGCAGCCACTGCCAGACACCACAGCCACCAAGGTGTTTTCATCAACACGGACTCCAGTCCCTTCACCATGAAAAAATGACAACTTTCTTTAGGCATTTTCAAGATGTGTCTTTCATAGGATATGACCTTCCTTTCTTTTCTTTTCTTTTCTTTTCTTTTCTTTTCTTTTCTTTTCTTTTCTTTTCTTTTCTTTTCTTTTCTTTTCTTTTCTTTCCTTGTCTTGTCTTTTCTTTTCTTTTCTTTTCTTCTTTTCTTTCCTCACCTGAGGATATGTTTCCATTGATTTTTAAAGAATGTGGAAGAGAAGGGAAAAACAGAAAAGAAACATCAAAGTGAGAGAAACACTGATTGGTTGCCTCCTGCGTGAGCCCTGACCTGGGCCCCAGCCAGGGAGGAGCCTACAACCTAGGTACACGCCGTTGGTCAGAATTGAACCCAGACCCTGCAGTAGGCAGGCTGAGGCATTATGCACTGAGCCAAACTGACTAGGGCAGGATATGACATTTCTTAGCCCTCCAGCAGTGAGCCTTCATTTTTTTTCTCCAGGAATGTTGTGGAAAAACCCTAGATTACCTTTAGGGATTCTTATTACCCAAGTTACTAAGAATATTACCAGTAGCATACAGGGAGCTTAGCCAATGAGCAGTAAGAAAAGGTGTTTCCTCTGTAGTTCATGCTGATCACTGGTTCCAACCCTGCCCCTCCAATCCCAGCTCCACCCCTGCCCAGGCCTGTAAGATCTGGCCAAGACTGCAGTTCTGGGCAGAAGACCCCCAAACCCCGCAAATCGCTGGCTTCATGGAGACCAGGCCTCTGTGATCACCGGCTCTGATCCTGCCCCCTGCCATCGCTGGCTCTGCTCTTGCCCTACTGGCAGCCTCTGGCCAAGGCTGCAGGCCTGGGTAGGGAACCCCCAGCCCACTCTGATTGCCTGTTCTGCCCCTCAGGCCCCCCTTGCCTCCCCCACCACCTGCCTGGCTAACAGGCCTGACCACTTCAGAGGCGGGGCTGAGCTGGACTGGGCACCACCATCTTGTGGCCATGGGGGTGGCCATCTTTGTGACAGAGTGATGCCTAATTTGCATATTACTCTTTTATTAGATAGGATGTGGTTATGAGTGCTGCCATCTTGTGGCTATGGGGGAAGCCATCTTTGTGATGGAGTGAAGCCTAACTTGTATATTACTCTTTTATTAGATAAGATGTGGCTATGGGCACCGCCATCTTGTGACTATAGGGGCAGTCATCTTTGTGATGGAGTGAAGCCTAATTTGCATATTACTCTTTTATTAGATTGGATGTGCAAGGCACAACTAAAGCATAAGTCTCTAGAAGGGTTGAAGTGTAAGTAGATGGATGAGAAAAGGTATATCAGATAAATACTAACAAAAGATAACTATTGTAGCTACTTGAACAATGGGAAAACTGGACTGTAGGACAAAATGTAATGTTGTTTATATTCTTTGTCTCCAATTCCTCTTTCTCCATTTATCCTCTGAGCCTACTCCATCCAGGCATCTGCTCCAACTTCCCAGGACTTTCAATAAATCATCTCCAACTATTGTTGTCCTATTATTAGCTAACCATTTCCAAGACCAAGATCTTTAATCTTTCAACTCTGGAAGGACATATTACCTATGTACTATTAATTTGGTAATCATATGCTATATTTTAGTGTTATTGATATTCATGCATTTCTTTAATTAAAATAGAATGTCCAAGAGCTAGAGGCTATACCTTATTTATTTTTTAACACCTCCTGTCACCTCACCCTAGGACCTGCCATATGGTAGAACCATGTCACCTGGCACATAGTAGAAAGTCAATAAACATGTCAGCAGTCGACTGAAAAATGGCTTCTGAAAGCGCATTAAAAGCTCTTTCTAGATGTTTGAGTACTTTGCCAATGCTATGCATTTGCATTTTCTAAACAATTTCTCAGCCAAAGTTTTAAAATGGAAGAAAGAGCAAGAGAGACTATGGGTAGAGAGTGACTAATCCCAAACTCTGAGGAGTTGGTGAGGCTGAGAGTCAACAGGAGGGCGCCCTCCTCTGGATCTAATTGGAAACTCCCATATGTTCATGACTGATCAAGAGCGGGGACTGCATGTAATAAACTTCTTAGCTCTGCACCTGGAAGTCCAACATAGTAAAAGTCAGTAAATACGTCTGCAAAGTGTGCAAGAATTAAACATTAGTCTGGGATTGTTTCATTTGCCCCCAAGGCTTCTAAACAACTTATCATTCCAGGCTTTCCACTGTGGATCTTTAGCTTTGGCTTCTCCCCACAGGGAAGGGTGACTGGCACTTTAAGGAGAGAGTGGGGGGCGGGGGAAGGTGTAAAAGAGCCAGTCCCTCCCATGTGGGATGCAAATGTCAACACCAGAATTTGTACTCTGGGTTCAGGGGCTGATTTGGAGCAAAGCTGAATTGAGTGAATTTGATTCTGCCTGCTGATGGTAGACTGAAGAAACACATGACAAATGTTTCAAAGGAAGGCGTTGGGGGAAGCCCATGGAACTGATCTTCAGTGCTTGTCCAGCTGGCCATCAAGATGTAGCTGGACTTCCTCCTTTGTCATGGCATACTAGACAGGGTGTCTGCTGTAAGCCTCTTTTAAACATACTGTTTTTATGTAAAAAAATTAGTGTTCCTGCTACCTTTGTCCAAAGTTACTTTCTCTAGAAACATCTATTACTGGTTACTTCACTTAATTTTAGCTACATAAGCATTTCATATTTGGGTACTCATATAAAGGTTTATATGTATTTATACTTTATTTTTAGACAAATATTGGATCTTGATTTTTTTTATTTATTATCTTCAAAATGTCAGTCTTGGTTATTGTCTGGGATATTGACAGTGTTTAACATTTTTATTCATGAGTGAATGACTGCTTTAATGATAGCCTCTAATTCATTCTGAACCTAAAAGTTACCCACCAACATTTTGCAAATACTTTATCTTTTATCTTATCTCCATTATGCAGCTGTTTTGCCTATAAAAAGTCATATGCATCCTTCAAAGTTCATCTTGCAAAAATTGGTTCTGCAGGAGTAACCTTTTCTGAATATTGGCTTGCAGTCTCTCTCCAGTTATCTCTGAGCACTTAGCAATAGCCTCCCACATTTTATTGTCCTCTCATTCTCATTTATTAGTATAATGGCCATGAAGATGTGAATAATATTCTTAATAATAATTTTAAACTATCAATATTTGATAATTTTTATCAAACTTTGCTAAGCACATCATATGCATTATCTCCTTAATCTCTGCAACACACCTATATAAAGTTAGTAACATCATACATTCTGCAGCATACCTGCTAATGCCCTTCCAGTATCACCTTGACTCGCCCTTGAGATCATGAGCAAACTGTTTCCTTATGCACCAGTGGTTTCCAGCATCTTGCTGCCCAAGTCGTCTCTACAAAATGTGCTTAGCCCAAGTGGGTAGGTCAGAAGTGCCAACATACTGACATCCCAGAAGTGACCTTTAACCAATAAAGTATAGATGTTGATGGATAAATACACCAGCTTTCTCTCCCCTCAGTGAAAAAAAAATTTAAGTTGCATTCTAATCAGCCACTTTTGGGAGTCCC
The DNA here is from genome assembly GCA_004026665.1 of Murina feae. Lineage (NCBI taxonomy): Eukaryota > Metazoa > Chordata > Mammalia > Chiroptera > Vespertilionidae > Murina > Murina feae. Next base: position 31,542 of record PVJC01005772.1, on the reverse strand, counting down.
TGTATGATTGAGTCTCTCAGTTGCCCATAATAATAAAACCCTTAATTTTTATCTCACTCTTATTACCTTTCCCTCCTTCTTTTTCTCAATTTCCACTTGTTCACTTTCTGAAATCACCTGCCAAATAAACTACTTCTACTCAAATCCTTGTCTCAGAGTCTGCTTCTGGGGAAATTAAATCTAAGGAAGTTGAGGTTTAGAGTAAGTAACCTTTCAAGTTCATATATACGTCAAGTGGCAGATTCAGGATATGAGCAAGAAGTCCTAATCAAAAGCACCATACCTTTTTTACTACAGCATAGTATTCCATTGTGTAGCTATACCACAGTTGTTTTTTTATTGACTTATCTGCTGATGGGCACTTAGGCTGTTTCCAAATCTTAGCTATGGTAAATTGTGCTGCTATGAACATAGGGCTGCATATATCCTTTCTGATTAGTATTTCTAGCTTCTTGTGATATATTCCTAGAAGTGGGATCACTGGGTCAAATGGGAGTTCCATTTTTAGCTTTTTTGAGACAAAAAAGAAGGAATTCTTATCATTTGTACCAGCATGGATGGAACTGGAGAGCATTATGCTAAGCAAAATAAGCCAGTCAGAGAAAGATAAATATCACATGATCTCACTCATTTGTGGAATATAATAAACAACATAAACTGATGAAGAAAAACAGATCCAGAGACAGAGAAGCATCAATCAGACTGTCAAACCTCAAAGGGAAGGTAGGGGAGGGTGGGCATAAGGGGAGAGATCAACCAAAGGACTTGTATGCATGCATATAAGCATAACCAATGGACACAGACACCAGGGGGGTGAGGGCAGGAGTAGGGGTTGGGGGGTAATAGGGGGGGGGCGGGTAAGGACACATATGTAATACCTTAATCAATAAAGAAAAAATAAAACCACCATACCTTCCTGCCAACTAGATAGTAAATGCTCAAAGCAGGCCATGAGTACTGTGCTCCCCACCCCACCCTCACCCCCATGGTATATTCAAAATGCAAGCCAAAGTCAGAACTTAATACATACCGTATTTTCCAGCATATAAAACAACTTTTTAATCCAGAAAAATCCTCTCAAAAGTCAGGGGTCATCTTATACACCGGATCTTATAGGGCAAGTGATGAAACTTCCGAGCCGGACCGGAAAATCTGTGGTCACTGCATATGGTGGAGGGAGCTCAAAAATGGCCGCACTACATTTCAATGGAGCCAGATGGAGACCGCAAGTGTCTCTGGTCAGCTCCTTTTTGTGCCACATATGGTCTCTGTCTGGAATTTTTAACCCAGGAAAATCTTCTCAAAAGTTGGGGGTTGTTGTCTTATATGCTCAGTGGTCTTATACTCCGGAAAATACAGTCCTCTGCCAGTCAGCAACGTTCTATGTTTGGAGTCTCTTTTCTACCTCAGTACATCAGGACATGCATTTTAAGCACTGTTAACTAAACATATGTGCTCATAATTTGTTACTGAAACTGATTTAAAGGGAAAAAATTCTGTGTTTGTTTAGTTGCTGAGGGTCTTCTCATTGTTGTTCTACAGATAGCAACTTCATCCTCGCGAATGCCCAGGTGGCTAAGGGTTTCCCCATAGTCTACTGCTCTGATGGCTTTTGTGAGCTTGCTGGATTTGCCCGAACTGAAGTCATGCAGAAGAGTTGCAGCTGCAAATTCTTATTTGGGGTTGAAACCAATGAGCAACTGATGCTTCAAATAGACAAGTCACTGGAGGAGAAAACGGAATTCAAAGGAGAAATTATGTTCTACAAGAAGAATGGTGAGTTGGCTTCCTGTGGGGCTCATTGGACAGTGGTGAAAGGTCACCTTCTCAGCAATTGCTCCATAACTCCCATTAAGGCTTAATGGTATTTCACAAAAATACTGTCTGTTACAGAAGTTCCACAAGTGACCTAGGCAATGGTCTTGTTTCAGCCATTAGCAGCCCAAAAATTTAGCATGATTATTAATAACTTCAGTGTCAATATATGACCTAAATTAATATGTATCAAAATGAAATTTATGACTATATCATTCTTAAAATATATAGATATACTAGTTGTTAGGATATTAACAGATGATCTTTTATCTAGAGATGGTTTTCCAAGTTTTATGCCTTTCTGAACCACAACTCAACCTCAGTCATTAAGGACAGAGACCCAGTATGGATGGAACTGGAGAACATTATACTAAGCAAATGCTTAGCAAATGTTTGGTGGGAGAAAAGCAAGTGAATTTAAAGAACATCAGGAGAGGCATTTTCTCTTTCAGTTCCCCAGCCACAGAGCTTTTCTCACTACTCTCTTCAGTTCTACAGACAAAATGAGAGACACACATTGTCTCAAGGTGAAAGTAAATTTGCCTAAACTCTAAACTGCCACTGGGAAAATACTAAGTATTTTCTTCAGGCTAAAGTTTTATGATTCTCCTCTAAATTAAGAGGATCTAGGGATGTGTATGGTATCATCAGTGCTTGAGTCTTATGTGAGAATAGATATTATCCTCTAGGCTCTGGTAGTTGGGAGACAATCAAAAAGGCATTATGTTGGGGAAATGCTAAATAAAAATTAGAACAAATCATTGTTTTCCAGTTTTATCTCTTTCTTTAATAGGTTTCCTTAAGGCAAACATACACCTCTGAGTTTTAGCTGGGCACATGGCTGCCAAGCTAGAGAATATAATTCTCAGCCTTCTTTGCATTTAGATTTGGCATACGACTAAGTTTGGAGCCCATGATATGTGAGAAGGAATAATCTATGCAACTTCTAGATATACTCTATAAATAATGAAATTGTTTGCCCTCTGATTTCTCTGCTCTTTTCTCATGGTGCTATTGACTGAATTGTATCTTCTCCAAATTTATATATTGAAGCCCTAACCACCGCCCTCCTCAATGTGACTATATGTGGAGATGGGGCCTTTAAGAAGATAGTTAAAATTAAATAAGGTTATAAGGGAAGGCCTTAATTCCTTATAAGAAAAGGAAGAGAAATCAGGGACACCCACACTTAAGTCATATGAAAAGCCAGTGAGAAGGCAGCTGTCTGCAAACCAAGGAGAGAGACCTCAAAAGAAACCAACCATGCTGGCACCTTGATCTCAGACTTCCTGCCTCCAGAACTGTGAGACAATAAATGTTGTTTAAGCCAGCCAGTCTGTGATACTTTGTTATGGCAGCCCTAGCAAACTAATACAAATGAGTCCGAATGTTAAAGTAAGGTTGGAAAGCCAGTTTCAACCATTGACAAGGACCTCATAGAGAAACACAAAAAGCAATATTGAAGGAACCTGAGTGTTCTTAGAGATCCACCTTCCCTACCCCAGACAAAGACAAATCCATTTCTATCTTGTTTGAATCATATAATTTAGAATTTTTTTGTTAAAACATTCAAATTATACTCTAACTCAGAGTTTCTCAACATTGGCACTATTGACATGTGGGGCAGGTAGTTCTAAGTTGTGAGAGGCTGTCCTGTACACGGAAGACGATGAACAGCATCCCTGGCCGCTATATTCATTAACACGTTCCTTATAAGAGTTGATACATTTGGTAAATGGTAAAATGTTGGTGGTGGTTGAATTAATTGATTTTGGGAAACATTGGTCTGCAGCCATCAGAAATAGCCTAATTAAGGGAAAGAAAACAGCTTTCCTTGCCTTCAGTGGCAAACTTCAGTTGGGACACCAGAATGAATATTGTTTGTAAAGTCCTATAGTAAAGTATAACATTTTAAAACTGGTGTTCACAGGTTTTTGGTGTTTTGTTTTGTTTTTTAATTGATTCAAGAAACTAGGAAATGATTAACAGCAACCTCAGCCACTATATCTTACTCTAAATACATAGTTTTGGGATCTTGGTCAGGAAGAGAAGTAGGAGCCTGAACATGGCAACTTCATCCCCGTTTATAAGCTATTTGTCCTTGAAGGACTTTCCTTGAAGATGTAACTTCTGGATACACAGTAATCATGAAGTATTGGAGAGTGCCCTTATGGAAGGAATGGGATATCCTAAGTCTTTGACACTAGGAACAGGGTTCAGACCAGGCTATTTTCCCCAGAATCACTAAGTGAGGCCTACATGGCAAATATGAGAAAATAAAAGGATTCCAGCTCTAATTATAGCATGATAATTGAAAAGAGGGCCTGAGATAAGAGGAAATGGAGGCTGTCATGAGAATGCAGACTGGTAGGGAGTGATAAAACCATCATGCAGTAGAACAAAGGAAAAGGGATGTCCTTTGTCTGACATATCTGCTGACTACAGACAAGTAACCTTGTATAGGTCACTCCAAATCCAAGCGAGTGTCTTTGTTTTTAGGCCTCCTCAAAATATCCAAACATGGCACTTGAGAGAGGTTCAGGCCAAAAGGAGAATCTAGTCAGCAAGCCCAAAGGACAGAGATTTTAGAAGCCATGTAAGTAGAATATATTGAGAGTCAACATCTAAACAATTTCCTAAGCCCTGTTTTCATAAGATGCCTGCTGCTTTGGACCCCTTCAGGTGGAAATCATTAAAGGCACTGAGAAATAATAGGTTCTTTTTAAAATTTAGGTAATGATTAGGAAGACAAATAGTTTCACAGGTAAACATAATACGCAAATTTCTTTAAAATGGAGATAGTAATATTTCATATTGTTACGTTCAGCAGCTAATATTTTTTACTTAATGTTCTGCCTCTACATAGTTCAGTGTCTAATATACATCTGAAGTGAGTACCATTAAGATGCCTTTTCAAAAAGCAGTACCCTCCACTTCTGTTCGTATACGGGGCTATTCTAGTCAAACAAAAATATGGTAACTCTAAGGGTAACCATTTTATATTTATCCTCTTATTTTCTTACTATAAGTAATATCTTTGTGGTTCCCTCTTTTTCTTACACATAACATACTTTTCATACTATTCTGCATTGTGTATCCTGTAAGTTGTGTACACCTTACAGAACAATATATGCAGGAGATTTCTCATTCTTTTTCAAAGCTGCATAGTATTACATCGTGTGGATTTATGATGGTTGATTCAACCAATCTTCTATTAATGGACATTTGTGTTCCCTCTAAAATGTAGTCTGTTCTCTTTGTTATTTTTTGCCTCTCTTTGTTTTAAATACTCCTTTTGTTATTTAAAAGGTTTTGTGCATTTTTTCTAAAAATTTTATCTTTTACATGAGATGATTACTTTTATATAATAAAGAGTGTCCCACTTTTTAAAGATTTTGTCATTTTCTACTCTAAGTAATGTTATAATCAGCCAGGAACCACTCTCCCTGCTTCCCTCTCCCTTAACTAATTTAAAGTTTTTTTAGTACCTGCTAGAATCTATCAGCACACTTGTTCTGTTTTCCTTATAGTCCCCCTTTGTTCATCTCTCGCCTTTTTCACAGTTATATTTACATTGTCAGAGGAAATAACAATTACATTTATTGAATATATTCCTCCATCCCTTAATCATATTGCTACAGTTAAATATGCTTAAAGGTCACCATATAGTCCATCCTAAAGCTTCTCCAATCATTTCTTGGTTGTCTAAAGCTTATTCATGGAACCATCACGGGAAGAGCTCATGGGAATTTTTTTCTGAGCTCTTTCATGTTAATAACAGTATGAATGTGGCCCTTATACTTGTTGATTAATTTAGCTGAAAATCGATCATACTTTAAATAGATGAATTATGTTAGTCCCTTATGTAGTGGCATACAGTATTGTTTTACCCTACAAATGCTGTTAATTAAGTAATTTCATGTTTGTTCTGGGTTTTCAATGAATTTATTTTATTTTATTTTATTTCACTTAAACCAATAGTTTTACTGTACTATTTACTATCTGTAAGGGGCTGGGTAGTAAATATTACATGTACTTCAGGCCATATAGTCTATGTTACAAGTATTCATTTCTGTTATTGTACTACGAAAACAACCATAGAAAATATGTAAATGAGTAGATGTGGCTATATTACAATAAATCTTTACTGACAAAAATAGAAGGTGGGCTGGTTTGGCCCATAGACCTCAATTTACTGATACCTAATATAGAATATTTTCAGTCAGATATTTCTCCTGATATATGATAGGCCCTATAGTACTTATGTTTAAGGCCCTTTTATTTTGGAAAATTTTTCTGGATTTTAATTATAATCATTGTTCTGTTTTATCCCTTTGCTTTTCCTCTTTATGATCACCTATTATATATATGTTGGATCCTCTTTGCCTGTCCTCTATTACCTATCACTTTCTCATTTTATTATTTTTTCCAATTTTCACCTTGTGCAATTCATTTTCTTTAATTTTGTGGTAGCCATTCACACTTTCATTACTTTTCTTTAAGTCTCCAGTTCTTTAGCCTCTATTTAAATTCTCTCCTGAGTTCAGTTAATTCACAGAAGCAGAGAATAGGATGGTGGTTACCAAAAGTTGAGGAGAAAGAAAAAAGGAGAATTATTGCTCAATTGTATACAATTTTCTTTATGCCAGATGAATATGCCAGAGAGACCTGCTGTACAACACAGTACCTGTAGTTATAGTATTGTTCACTACATGCCTTTTTAATGCCCTACTGGGCCTTCCATGAAGTAAAGCATTGGTTTCTAATTACCTAGATGTAGAACCTAACACACAGTGTTTTATGGAAGGCTTTTATTTCCCACTGAATTGCCTAGAGCAAAACAATAGTGAGGGAAGATTTAACTTTTTCTTGTTCAGAATTTCACCATTTCAGAAAATCTTGCCACTGACTCATAGCACTTGTCAGGGAGACAGCACATCTGCACAGATTCTGTACTTGGAGCTGTTGTATTCACAGTGACTCTGGATATTGATCCAATGATCCAACTTCCCCATTATAGCTCCTATTTTAGTCCACCCTCTCAGAGCATTTCGTGTTGAGATGCATATTATTTAATCAGAAATTACTTCAATTTTATTTTTTGTTATATTATCGTTAATAATATATGGTATTGTCTTTCTGAAAATGTGTGTAAGTAGCCAAGTTTTGTAATTATAATTTTTCAGTTCTAAGCAGAAAAGAGAAAAATACAAGTATTTGTAACAAAAGGGAATCTAGAGTCTGATAGGGTTATGGGTTTCTTAACTCACAGACTCATTCCCATGTCACCTCCAAGATTTGTCATTTTTGTGTGTGTGTGTGTACCTCCTGAACTGTTGCTTACTTAATGCTTTTCTTTAAGTTGACTCACTTTTAAAACTCAAATTGGAAGCAAAAGAAAAAAATCACTACTCTAAATGAACAATCAGGATCATTAGCCTCAAAGAGAAGGTAGCCATAAATATATATGCAATAAAAACATTGTTATTTAACTTTTATAAATTAAAAAAAATGAAAAGTAATTTATAATATCTAAGTAATAATAAATCTGACTATCCTGTGCCAAGTTGCACATATGTTATTTTCCCAATAACACCTTCAAGTAAATATGAATTATCTCACATTTGCAGATGAAGAGACTGTGATGCAGAAAAATGATCTGAACACAAGTCAATGTGTTATATGATAAGCAGTCCTCAGCTTATCATCGACCCACCAATTTCCCCCTTATTCATTTCTTTACCCAATAATGTACTTCACATTTCTTTATTTTCCCATTTCTTTATTCAATTTTCTTATGACATACAAAAATGCCTAGAAAAATCAGTGCTGAATCTGTTTTCTTTCTTTTTAAATGTAGTTAGATTTTCAAGTTTCTATAATATATGACAACGAAAACAGTTTATAATTTACTGTTTGTTTGTTTAGGGAGAATGCCTCCTAAAGAAGATCCTTTGTTTACTGAGCTGCTAGATGTATATTTAGATACAAATCAAAGCTCAAAAACTGAATTGTTCCATAAATAAAAAGTTATGTAGGAGGGGTGGGGAGAAAGCTGGAGCCAAGAAGCCGAGGGGGGCTTCCCTTGGGCTGGGATGAGTGGAAGAAGAGGAGAGATTGGGAAATATATGAAAAGAGATGAGAGAAGGGGAGAGAGTGAGAGAGGAATGGGGAGACATCTGCTGGTATCTTACCCATGGTCAAAACGTCCAGCTCATTTGATGTGCTAGCTGCATATTTTTGTTCCAATACACATTAAAAGTAATACACAGATATTAAAGTGTAAGATATGTATATACACTACCTAAAATAATTTTAGTACAACAAGGAGTATGCATACCACTAATTGAGCAACACACTGTTTTCATTCCAGTGTACAAATAAACTTTTTGAATTAGGCATATTCATACTCAGTGTTACGAGGTCAGCATATGATAAAAGACAAAAGAAAGCTGATTTCTCATGACCTTCCTTTGTTTTTACACTGAGCTGCTCATGGCACATAGATCTAGTAAGAAACATTATTTTCCTCCTAATACCAAGTTTATATTTAAGATATTCTTAGTGAGTTCTATTACATTCAGTTACTCAATATGACTCTGCAGAAGATTTTCAGAATATTTGATTATGCCCTCTAGGTATTTTAGAACTGGGGCCCAATATAGAAAAAAGACAAAGCCTTAGGGCTATAGAATGTCAAATTATTCTCAAAATTAACATTTAAAATGTACAGCAAAGTTGCCTCCTTATTTGACTGTTAGGAAATGCCATTAGAGCATTGAATATAGAATGGCTTTATGTAAGAACGAAATTTTGGAGCAACGGATATTGTGCCCATTCATGTAATAAGTGAACAATAAGAAAATGCCTTTTATTGCAAAGTGTAGTGTCTAAATGAGTGTATTTTGTGGATGTTGGGGTTCACAGCATGGGTACCATTTGTAATCACCTTAGATTTTCACCACATCCGGAGAACAATGAAGCAAGCCAGCCAGGGACCTACAAGAGCTGGAGAAACCAAGCTTAGGATTACAGAAAATAAAAGAAAACTTCTCTTAGGGCTGAGTGAGATCCTGGGAAAAAAGAAAGAGAATTCTGAGCAAAGTAAGATTATTTCCCCAACCAGTCCTCCTAAAGACTCAGAGCAGAGTCCAACAGAAAGACAATACAAAAGCAATGGCAATATTTTTCATAAAGATCTCCTTGGACTATTGAGGCTGTCCAAGCCACAGCATCATGGGCATTATCCTTGCCTGGTATGGTCCCTTGGGCAGCACCCAAGTAAGCCTGAGTCCTCCATTCGTGGGATCCCAGAGAACTAGATTGTGGAGACATTCCTCTAGATATTAGATGTATCTGTGAAGAGCCCAATGGGGACTTAGTTTCCTAAAAAGTTAGTGAAGGTGGGATCTTGGAAACTTTTATCTGTTGAATGAACACACCATATTTTTACAGGCACATAGAATGAAGAAAGCACACACATTTAACTAGTATTCCACTTATCTATTGCTGTGTGACAACTACCTCAAAACTTAGTGGCTTACAAGAGCAACCATTATATCTTTAACAATAGTGTGGGTCAGGAACCAAGGCTGGCTTAGCCAAATGATTCTCCTTCCTTGTGGAGCCAGTGGAGGTTGTTGTTAGGTGGGTTCAGATGAGAGACACACTGCTTTGGAGGATCTTGCATGGCTTCTCTCACATGTCTGACATCTTGAAGGTCTGAATGAGTTGGGAAAGTCCACTCAAGTGCCTACACATAACCTCTTCAGCATGGAGACCTCCAGGAAGTCTCGTCTTCCAGAGGCTGCAAGACCTTTTGTGACTTAGTTTAGAAAGTCACCTGGCAGACATACCTTCATTTGATATTGTGGTTGGAGTCTGTCCAGATTCATGAGCAGGGGCCCTAGACCCCAACTCTTGACAGAATAAGTACCATGTTTTACAAGCGCCACATCTAGGTTTGCGGAAACACATTTGTTGAGTATGTGTGTCTATATGTGCAGCAAGTCACAGGAGAACATTTCATTTTGATGCTTGTAAAGTTCACAGGTTTTATAATGTCTGAAGGGCTACCAAATAGGGACTATGCCTCTCACAGCTAAGTGTATTAGCAAACATGGGGTCAGATTTTTGTTGCTATTCTCAGTCTGATTCCTCTGAGGTCTTACTTGAAACTTTGCATGCCCCGAAATAGAAAGCATTTTGTGATGCTTTTATGATTCGATGATGATTCCCCATATGTCCTTTCAGTCTTGATAGAAGATTAGTATTATTTCCATTCTGTGTCTTTTGCATCCAAGAGATGAGGCTCAGAAATGCAAATACAGTAAACAGCTTCAAAGCAATTGTAGTAGGAAGGCAAAGGGCTCAGAGAGAATGTGCTGTGAAGACGACATGTGCAGCCTGCGTGAGGAGCCTGCCTTGCAGTCTATCTTACCGTTTGTGTATATAGTCAAGCTTTGCACTTGTAAACCTAGGCAACTTTCCTGGTCTGCCCCCCCATGTATCTGAGCAAGCTGCTCTAACAGAAAACTTGTTCTTTTACTGTGCACATGGTTACGGTTGCATTGTTTAATCAATGAGCTGAACATTCACATCAGTTCATTTATTGAAGTGCTCACTCGGGCTCTGCAGCCAGGATGATTGGAACAAAGTGAGCCAGATGTATAGAAGAGGCATTTGTGCATTCATCAGGAACTGCTTAGCTTTGCCTGTCCTGTTGAGATTGAGCAGTCACTGCCCCTACCTAACTAGATGGCTCCATACCTTCACTTCTTCAATATCACTTCCCTTCTTCCTGACTTAACACAGACAACGTCATAAAATAGCCACAGCTAGCAATTACTGAGTGTTCGCTGCAGGCCAGGCTCTGTGCTCTGCCCTTTGCCTGTGTTGTTACTTCATTTAATCCTCTCGTCAACCCTTTGAGGCAGATCTCTTAATTCCCCATTTTAGAGTTAAAGAAACTGATTCACAGAGAAGTTAAGTGGAAGGCTGAGATCCAAGTGCCGGCCATCTATTCCTGACCCCTGTCCTCTCAAACACCAATCCATGCTCATGGGCATGGCCAACCTGAGCTTCCTACCTAGGAAACCTGTGGCTCTGCCTTACCTGCCCCTCGTCTATGTCAGTAGATGGATGGACTTCCCAGGGACTATATGTACCCCTTGGGGAATAAGTGGCAAACTAGCAATGAAAGAACCCATAAAGGCAGTCATTTTTGTACCTGTGGCTGTTCATTATTCCATCTTTATTAGCCAGAAATGAAATATAACCACAACGTTTGAGGATCTTTGGAGCTAAACAAGTTCCCTTTGGAATAAAAGAAGCTTATTATTTTTAATGTTCTTTCTCCATGGTGAGAAGAAATGATACTGATTTTGGAGGATCAAGCCCTGGTGAAGACTGTGCCCGGACCAAGGACTAGCTCCAAATAGCTGCTATAAACTGAGCAATAGTTAGGAAGACTTGGGGTACAGTCTTAGTTCTCTTTCACTCCCTTATTAAGTGACTCTGCTTGTCTGAGCCTCACCTTGATCTGCTTCATAGAAATACCACCTCATAGATGTCTGATGAAGGACCAAATGGGATACCCATTGTTCACAGACATTGTCAGGAAAAGCTACATAATTTGCAGAGCCCATGGCAAGGTGAAAATGCAGACCCCTTGGTTTAAAAACAAACAAAAAACTACAATTTTCAAGATAGCAACAGCAGAGTATTAAACCAAAGCCTGGAGCCCTTCTGAGTGTGTGCTCTGAGTAACTACCTAGGTGGGATGCGCAGCAGCCTGTTCCTGAACATTATAGCAATTTAATAAATACCCTTTCCTCCCCTGACATGTCCCACCAACAGGAAGGAAGAACCTGTCTACTCCCATTTCCCAGTGTGCCAGACCCTCAAAAACTCACCGTTAGGTGGCTGAATCCAGTGCCTGGTCCTGGGTGACTCTGAGCCTTGGCCTGTGGGCTGGTTGCTGGTTCCCCCTCACCTTACTGGGAAGCCATGCAAGTCTAACCATCTTCAAGAAGAGCCTATAAAGGTTCTGTGATGTCTTAGCTGAGAGCTCTATGTCTTTGTAGAAGAATTACAAGATTAACACACACACAAAAAAAATCACACCATTCTAGTCATGCTGAGAGTATACTCTCAACATGAATAATTATATAATTGACTGGTTGCAATTATATAAAAATAGAGCTGCACTTTATTTCTCCCTGATGAGCTTTTACTCCATGACGTACACCAAATTTATACAATAACAGGTGCCAGAAATTCAGGTGTCTAGGGCACCCACCTGAACCTGTTTGCTCTGATATAGAAAGCCATTCTTCCTGCCACTGCCCTAGTTTCAGACTCTCGTGATCCAAAGTCTGAGTTGCAACAATTTCACATACCCAGTCACCCCGTTTCCAGTTGTGCCCTCTCAAGTCCCCGCTCCTCAGTGTCTCCAAAGCCATCTTTCTCCATGCAAATCTGATCATGCTACTCATCTATGACAAAGCCTTCAGGGGCTTCTCGTTTCCTTTCAGGATTAATGCCAACTGTGGAGTCTGGCACTTAAAGCCACTCATGAGCTAGCTCATCTATAATCTCTTCCTTTAAAATCATCCTTTCCCTTTCCACCCTTTCCCCTCTTCATTCCTCATTCACGTTTTAGCACATCTCCTGCTGTAGCCCATTTTATCATTTTTCTTTTTTACTATTCCGTGTTCTAACTTGTCTTGTGCCTTTCTAATTGATGTTCCCCTGCTAGGAATGGTATGGCCCCTCTTTCCCCCAACCCCCATCCTCACATTAAGCTAATACAATCATCAAGACTCAGTTCAAGCCTATCTCTTCTGTGACCTGTTTCGCATCAGGTTTCTATTCTTTGTCATAGATACCATCCTGCAATGAACTGAATGTTCTTTTTCCCCTAAAATTCATATGTTGAAACCCCAATCCCAGTTTGGGTAGGAGGTGGGGTATTTGGGAGGTAGTTAGGTCATGTGGAGAGAGTCCGCGAGCATAGGATTAGTACCTTTATAAGAAAAGGCCAAGGAACCAGCTTGCTCTCTTTCCGTGATGCAAGGAAATAATGCGGAGTCAGCAGTCAGCCTCTCAGAAGAGTATCCTCACCAGACCAGGCTGGCACCCTCATCTTGCACCTCCATCCTTGAGAGCTATGAGAAATAAATTTCCTGTTGTTTATAAGTCAATCAACCTATGGTAGCAATGGAATCGAAAACATCAAGAAACATTTCAGGATTTGTGCAGCCTTAATTCATCAACTGTTGCCAGTTTTGTACCATAAACTTTATTTTTTATGTGTCCCATAAATAAAAAAGTCTAGCGGCAGCTTAGGATACATTTTCTTTGGTCGAAGCTTAGTCTGGCTTCACCCATTATTTCAAATCAGTTAAACCTGAAAAGGGGTGAAAATTAAGTGAGTTACCAGCTGTTGTTCTAGAAGTCCAAACCAAGTAAGACACACTTTCAACCTTCTCTTTATACATCTGTCTCCTCCATGAGATTATGCCTGGTTGAGGGTGCTCGTTCAGGTGCCACATTAATCTAGGTATCTGCAGTGCTTAAAACAAGCCCTTGGTACATAGTACTTGCCGACTGTTGAATGAGTAAAAATGTCTTGCTGTTTCAAATGAAGCTCAGCCATATTGGAACAGGCTTGAGGCTCTGTGTGAGTCTATTTCTGCATACTCCTATAAATTCATTTGGCTCCTCTGTTTCAACTTCACGATTAGCTCTCCTTCCAAGTTTCCCTAAACCTCTGACCCCATTCACTTCATTTCTGTTTTTAGGCATTGGTTTCATTACTAGAATTTTTTTTTTCTTTTCTACTCGGAGAATTCGTTTTAATTTTCTATCTTGCTCAGGTAGAGTGGCATTCTGGAGTTTTCTGGTACCTTAATATATCAACATCTGTTAGCATGGAAAGTTCCCCAGGTTATCCTGAGGTATATTAATTCCAGAATGCAGGATTGGGATCTGGAGGATTTATTCACTGACATCCTTTACTCTTAGTCCTTTCTAGCACAGCTGCCTCTGGGAGGTTGGGCACAGAGGAGCTAAACAAATAAGGCAGCCAGGACAGGTGAGTGCCTCCCCAGAGTATGCTGGCAAGACGAGGCAAGGGGAGCAGCTGGAGAGAGAGCTGACAACGCCAGCAACTTGCACACAACTCAGGAATCCTTGCGGTTGGTCTTGGAGACAACGAGAACATTCTGGATGCAAGAAAATAAGTTTTGTTGCTCTACCTAGAAGCTCTGGCAAGTGAATATCTCTCAAAGCTGATTCAGCTCCTCAAGAAGACACTGGGGGGCAGGGGAGGAGTGGGGAAGGTCAAGGGGGAAAAATGGAGACTTATTTAACACTCTTTGTAATACTTTAAGCAATAAAACAAAATTTTTTAAAAATGTAAAAAAAAAAAAAGAAGTCTAATCGTTGGCCTTTAATAACTTGGCAGGATGCTCAAGTTTTCAGATGCATAATTGAGAAGAGAAATGTACTACAGATTATCTTATCATAGAGAGTACTTTTTATCACCTTCAATGAAAAAAAGTTACAAGCTTTGTGTGTGTGAAGTCCTAGCTAAATCATTAACACGCTGTACATTACCTTAGCTAAGTCATTTTTCCCTTCAATATCTAATCCTGCCTGTAAGAGGCAGAAATAAAATTTTTCTCTTAGAGCTGTTAAAGGGATCAGATAAAGAAAGTAAGTGATAGAAAATATAAAAACTACATAAATATATGCTGTAATAATTCTGAGTCTAGATTTGTTCCTACCAGGCAAAAAAGCGCCCATCACTTACGAACTATATGATTTGGGGCAATGTACTTCAATTCCCTGAGCCTCAATTTCCTCATCTATAAGATGGTCATAATAAGTAATAACATCTTCATAGGCTTAGAGGGAATGTTGCCTGTAATATGCTTTGCATGGGGCCTGGCACATGGGCACTCAGTAAATGTTAGCTGTCATTCTTGCAACAAATAGCAATATTATTATAAAGTTGAAATTCATCTTAATATGTGATGTTTGGGCCAGGTACTCACTCTGCTTTGAACACGGGAGAGTGTAAGAGTAAATAAGGCATAGTTCTTATTCTATTGACTTTTATAGTCTACTGAGAAAGATATATCAAATAATCACACGAACCTGTTAATAGTTTGCAGTCAAATTAAAGGCTGTTATGGAGGGGATAATGGGGGGGGGGATCCAACCCAATCTCAGGTACAAGGAAGGCTCATCAAGGTAGTGATGTTTGAGTTAAATTTTGAAGGGTAAATAGAAATTGGCTTCGGAAAGGAAAGAATGAAAGCATTCTAGGCAAAGAGAGCCATGTGTGCAACGGTCCCATGAGAGACTGCCTCTTTTGAGAAAAGGAGAGAAGGCCAAGTGTCAGGCAGCAAGGTGTCACGTGGGAGTGGGTGAAGGTAGACAGGAGTCAGGTCACATGGGCTTTATAGACCATGCCCAAGCTATCGCCAGATAACTAAAGGCACTCATTGTTCTAAGCAGGGAAGTCACATGATGAATATTTCATTTTACAAAGGTCGCTTTTGCTGGTTGTCCACATAACTGATGCTGGTTACTCAGACGAGTGCTCTCAGAGTGTGATCTGAAGGCCAATAATATTGGTATCTTGGAACTTGTAAGAAATGCAAATTAACAGATACCTCAGTGCAGACCTACTGAATCAGATCTGAAGGTGGGGCCTCAAAATCCCTGCTTTCACAAGCCTTCTGAAGATTCCAATGCCGGTGATAGTTTGAGAACCTCTGGCTTAGTCTAGGATGTGGCCAATAAAGACAGCAGAGTGACTGGGTTGAAAACAGATTTCAGAGGATTAGCTACTGGAACGGACAGAATTTGATCTCTTTGGTATGGGGGACAAGAAGAAAGAAAGTGTCAAGAATGACTAAAATGTGCATCATTCTTTTTATACGTTGGTTGAATGTGTTTTGATATGAGAGGGAAGGAAAGTCTGGGGCATGGGTTTTGTTTTTTGTGGGGTTTTTTTTTTTCAATATTTACTAATCCACAAACACTGATGATAGGATCCAAGATGCATCATTGTTAAAAATTATTTCAAGTGACAAAAATGACTTGGTACATCTCTATCAATTGGCAGTATAACCAAATATAAATGGAGAGCTGATTGCATCTGATTAGAAGAGATCTTTTCTTAAAGCCTTTACTTTCCCAGAATTCCTCAAATTTGAATCCACTAAGTTATCTTCTGAAGGATCATGTTCTACTATTTTTATTATTATCATTGTTGTTATTGTTGACAGTATTATGGATGTCCTCCATTTTTCACCCTCTTGCCTGCCCCTATCCAGCCCCCATCCCATCCCAGGCCTTCCCCTCACTATTGTCTGTGTCCATGGATTATGCATATATGCATATATGTTTTTTGTAAGCATCATATTCTACTTCAAAAACAAAACAAAACAGGCACTCTTTCAGAAATGCTAGAGTAGTCAAACAGCAAGAGAAATCTTAACAATGCTCCAAAGAACAGATACTATTAGAAGGGAAAACATTAAACTCAGAATGTATTTTAAGGTTTAAAAAAATCCCCTTTTGCCTAAGGTTGTTCTATTGTGTATAATGTCTACAATGATTTAGGAAATTACCTGTTCTGTTCCACGCATAAAAGAGATTGCCAGAGGAGAAGTGGGGAACATATTTCAGCTTCTAGTTGCTTTGGCCTGAGGCTTATAGACTCTGACCACAATCTCCATTTCACTCCTCTAGACTCCTGGTTTGCTTGTAGTTTGCTTTATAAAGCAGCTCAGAAAGTTCCTATTCTATGCCATCATCTCCAAAGTAGCTTCTGTTTTGGAATGGGAAGAAAGGCCTTTTCAATGACCTAAAAAGAAAGGCCTTTTAGGTCATTGATAGTTAAGCCTATTTTTTTTATTAAAAAATAATTAAATCTATTCTCGTAATCAAAAGAGAAAAGAAGTGACTACATTTTACTTAAAAAAAATAGGGCTGTCCAGATAATCTTTTAGCATGCACCTGAGAAAGATATATTATAAACGTCATAAAACTGAAAGTCATCAGACATTCATAGTCTAGGTTCTACCTAAAGAAAGACTTTATCTGGTTCTTGCACCTACTAATAGTGCGTCCTATGAAACATTGTGGTAGTATAGAGTCTGGCCAAAACTCTCTAAGAATCAAGATTGGACTCCTAGTGTACAGTAATCTGTAGGCTGCTACATAGGACAAAGTAAGGACTATGGACCATATCTGCCTGGATGCCTGTTTCTGTAAAGAATGTGCATTTTTTTTAAACAGCCATACTCATTCATTTATGTATAATCTATTACTATTTTAGCACTGTCACAGTAGAATTAAGCAGTTGAGACAGACCATATGAACTGCAAAGCTAAAAATATTTAGTATCTAGCCCATAACAAAAAAAGTTTGCTGACCTCTGAAGATTAATAACAAATCGAAGCCCCACCTGGTTAGAAGAATTCTGAATTGTCATATTTTAATTACATGTATAGATTCCAAATGTCCTTTCTTGTTTTGGAGGAAAATACCTATAATCATATAAAGGCTAGAGAAAAAATACTATGCATAAATTTATTTTTTCACTAGCCATCCATCTGGGGCAGGCTTGTCAGTGCTCATACCTCACCTGAACATGGTAGGTGCAGCAATGCTTCCCCAGGCACTGGGTTTGTTCTGGTGTTTTTGGTGGGGCATCAGCTCCATTTGAGGGGAGAAGCAGAAAGTTGAGGAAGCATCTAAGTGTTTTGTCTCACATGCCTGCCAAGTTGTGACTCAGGGCAATCTGGCACAGCGCTTATGAGTCTTCGCTGAGTGGAGTTTGCACAATAGAAGAAATGTTCAGTATGTTTGTTGTCTGCGTGTTCTTGGAAAGTGCTAACTTGACACCTCAAACTGCCATCTTCTATTTATACCCTGGAGAATTGTCAGGAGCTCCATAACCATATCCTTTCCATTTCTATTTCCTTGTTTCCAAACTCTCATCTCAAAATTTCTGATAGCTCACAGGAAATATTTTCCATCTTTTTTAATCTTCTTTGCCCAACCTTTTAAAAGATTCTAATTCTGAACCTAATTACTTAAGAAGGATTTGATCAATGCTGGATTTGTTACATGTTCTGGCTTATTTAATCAATAATATATACAAACACTATACTTTTTCTTATAAAGATAACAAACTAGATTATTCACTTACGTGATATTTTTCCTTTGGTGATATTTTTTCAGTGTTTGAAGAAATGCACTGTGTTTTAGCACAAATGTCATAAAACTGAAAGTCATAAGCTTGAGATCTAGTTTCAGCTCTTCCAACAATTAACACTTTGACCTTGGACAGTTTACTTTGCCACACTGAACTTAGGATTTTCATCTTTACAATAAAGAGTTCCACCTCATAATCTCCAATATCTTTTCTAATCCCAGCAACTAAAGATGACTTTGTGTATTACGACTTAAAATTAGATCAGATGTTCAAGGAAATGCTAGATAATTCATCATTTTCCAAAGTGATGTTTCCTTAATTAGAAAAAAAAATGAAATGTTTCATACATACACAGAAAACAGATTTTTATTATAAAAACTCTCTCCCCATACTATCACCTGGCTTTAACAAATATTAATACTGAGCCATAGTTGTGCCTGATTGCTTTTGATGGTGAAAAAAAAAATCAAATGTACAGGCAAAACCCTTACTTTACATATATATAACTGGTCAAAAGGTATGAAATACTTTTACTTATATTGATCTCTTCAAAGCTCATAACCACGAGAAGTGGCCTTATATCCAGTATGCAGGCAGAAGTGATGCAAACAGGTATAAAACTTACATCTGAGGATACTCGGCAAGGAAATGAAGAACCTAGAACTGGACCACTGCAATGTCATCTAAGCCCTATGTTCTTTCCATTACATCTTGATTATCCTTTTCTAAATACTATATCACTTTGTAATTAGGGCTCTTCATAATCAACATAAGATGATTCTGGTTATCTTAGGCAAAAATAATAATTTATTGAAAACATGTTGTCACTCTAACTGGTTTGGCTCAGTGGAAAACATGTTACTTATGGAATCAGGAAAAGTGATGAGCAATCAGCTCTTGAAAAAGATAGGAAGTAGTATGTTCTATAAAGTCTAACTAGTAGGAATAACTGGAAAGATTTTTCTGGCCCTCGTTGAATGAATCTCCTTGCTGCATTTTTGATCTTGGGTTCCTCGGTTCAAGATTAAATTACCAGGCCAAGAGAATGTAATTTGCTCCAGGGTGGACCATTTGCTCATCTCTCCAGTGAGGACTAGGCAGAGCACCTGGCTTGATAGCTCTATCAAGGCTCCATGCAGAGAAGAGTTTGGTTCCCAATGGAATATGGAAGTGCAGGGACAAGAAGAAGGAGCACAATGCTATTGTATTCAAAATATGAGATGTCTACTATACTAATATGGCAACCATGAGAATGTGCTTCTTGCATCTCATTACAGGAGATTGGTTGGCTGACAGCCCCAGCTGCTGTGCTCTGAAACACATCACTGTGTTGGCACAGGTGCCAAACTTTCCATGGGCTGCTCCCAGCCAATGACTGAGTGAAGCAAGGAGATATAGCGCTGCTTTGCTGGCTGACTTGACTAGATGACTCCCTGAGGGCCTTAGAGGACTTTCCTTAGAGCTACACTGCAGTCTAAGATACCAGCATCCAATTTTCCTTCCTTTCTTCTCTCCTTTGTTTGACCTCAGACCTGCATTATGACCTCCTCATGGTTTGCTTCTAAGAGGGCCAGCAATAACACACAAAGGTTAAGTAGCACTTGTGTGAATCATTCCTTAAAAATGTCAACCTACAGTTCTGTACCACCTTTTCCCACATTCTATGTGCCCTTACCCTGTTCTACGTTTTCTTTTTGCTGTAGTATTTAAAACCTTCTAATAAATTATATAATTATATATAATTTCACGGTTTTTCTCTCCAGAGTAGAATGTAAGTTCTCTCAGAGCATAGGATGGAGATCTATTCTGTTTTGTTTGATGACGCATTCAAATAATTAAAACAGTTTCTGGCCATACAGGCACTCAGTGAATATTTGTTACATGAATGAACAACTTTATGTTCAATTACTTGCAATGCAATCTCCAAATATTTTCTTTTAGATCCTAAACTATTTCCAGGGTTCCCAAACCCCCTAAGCATCATGAGTTCATGTGTGCATTATGTTTATTGGCACAAAAAATCATTTCCATTGCCCTGCAAAAACCATAGATTCCTCCAACAAAAACTCAACAGGTAACGTGATTACCAATTTCTCATTTAAACAAGTTCTTTTCCACCAGATAATTCTGAGCTTGGAGAAATCTTAAAATCAAGTATCAAGGAAATAAGTCTGTTTCAGCGGTTTATTCTCAGAAAGAAATGGCTTATAAGTAGCAATCACAAAGTCAAGCCTGTTGGACCAGACATTTTTCTGCTAAAAACTGTCCCTCATATCTGACCTTCTTTCCCCCAGAGGATTATTAAAAGTTAATTGGGACTCAGTTCTCTTTTATTGTTTCCAGTCTTAGAAAAAAATATGAGTCCAGAGGATGTTGCCATGTGTTCTACCTAAAGCTGGAGATCACCTTTTCTGAAGCTTTCTAGGAAATTGAGAAGCAGGAACATACTGAGATGAGGACTCAAAGTCTTGGTGAATAAGGTCAGAATACGGTGCAGCACAAATTAATAGTGGGTCTTGGAGGGAGAAAAGCCTGATACACCGATGGAGGCAAAAATGACAAAACTGAAGCTGTCCTATTTCCAGAACATCATAGAAAGTCGGGATTCTTTGGAAAAACAATAATTCTGGGGTAAAACTAGAAGGCAGCCGGAAAAGAGAAAATCAAACTATGAGATGGATTGACTTTATAAAAGAATCATGAGTCTCTGTGAGCCGAGCAGGACTGTTGAGGACAAGACATTGCAGGCATCACTCACTCATGTTGTCACCAGGAATTGGAGCCGACTCAACAGCCGGTAACATACTAGTACATAACCATGAGCAACTAGGTAACTGTACTTAGAAACTTCAATCATGAAGCATGTATAAGTACATTCTCTTTGTATCAATTGAAAACAGCACCAACGGTGGATTTTCTGATCTCATTGTCTCATTGGCTACACAAGCAAATTAAGAATGAGTGCCATGTGTACTTTAATTAAGGATGTATTCCAATCTGAAACCAAAGAAGTTGAGTCTGATTTCAAATAGAAGTTATACTCTTATTATAGGGTTGAGAGTAAAATTTGTTGATCAGTTTTGTTTTCTTCTTTTATAATGTCACATTTTTAAAAGTATATGTATTATTCATTATGTCCTCTAGCATGGGTAAAAATAAAAATTAAGTGGAAGTGAAACTCAATTCCTAAAACGTTGTTCATAGAATAGGATCATTCCTAAAGTATATAACAAAGTAAAATTAGAATGTCAAACTAAGATTTGTGCTAAATTCTGGTCTTTTACACTTATTAGGTATGTTACTCTGAAGACAATACTACCCAGTTCTTAGCTTGGTAAAATATTGGTCAGATTGATGAGTGAGAAATTTAGATATAATCTATATAAAGCATGTGGGACAGTGTCTAGTACATAAACAAAGATTGATAAAGTCCTTGCTGTGTGCAGTATATTGTCAGGACTCCTTTATCTGTATTTCTCATTAGATTATACCCAAATGTCCTGGCTCCTCCAAACCTATCCAACTTGAATTTGTGTTTAAACCATATTGAAAATCCTTTCAGTTGTAGATAAGAATCATCGGTGTTTATCATCCAAAGCAGCTCGGTTGTCTTAAAGCAAGTAATAGCTCTACTGGTCAATGACCCAGTAAATGATTTGCTGAGCAAGGATGTTGGAACTATTAACTGAGCCCATTTGGGGATGTTCTTTAGATCTCAAGTTCTGAAGCTTCTCATCTTCATAATTATTAGAGATTTATGAAATGTGACTATACATACTCCTAGGAGAAGAAGAAAGTATTTTATTTAAGAACAAAGGGAATTTGGAGCAAAATGGAAAGAGGGGGAAAAATACTGCAAAGCTTGGTACCTTTAAATTAGTTAAGCATCACTTGATCTGATCTTCCCTATTTCCTCCCTTCCTTCCTCCCTTTCTATATTTTTTTCTGTCTTTTTTTTTTTACAAATATCCTAACTTTTCTCAAATTTTGAAGTGGATCATCTATCACAACTGAAATCATGGAGAATATGTAAATTGATTGTCCCAGAAATTTGACCTCATCACTGTTATTGCCCAGTCTTGAACTCCTCACATTCTTACTCTAAAATTTTAGAGTTGCCAGAACTCCACTATGTATTTTCTCATGCTTACTGTGGAAAAACTGAAAATAAGGAAGGACCCTGAGAAGGAAAAAAAAAAAGTAGAAATGATAATCCCACAATCCACCACCATTAATATGTTGGATGCATTTTGCCAATCTTTTCTACACAGAAACAAAGTTAAAATACATTGTTTTATGAACTCCTCATTAATCATTAAATATGACTAATGAAAGGTGTTTGTAGCCACTGCTCAGCTCAGGGAGGTCTCCAGCCGGTTCAGATCATCTCTCATCAACCCCACTCCACCCTTCACCACTACACAAGGTGTCAGGGCCCCACTGCCCCTCACATTGGATCACTAGTCTCCTGAGGTGTTTGGAGGAAAGGTGTCTACTCAAGGCATATTCCACAGGGACTGAGCAAAGATCTAAAACATATACAACCTGCACTGCAGACGGGTGGTCCTTGAAAGAGGTGTTCTCTGCAGATAAGGTGAAGCCTTTACCTGCTATTACACCAAAGAATTATTGCTTTTATCCCTTAGTATAGTTCAAACACCAGAGAGAGCTGGTGAGGTTGCTGTAGGGGCTCATCTGCTCTGGGTACTCCAGGGGACGTCTTTTAAGTTCATTTACTATGACACATCCTTTAAGTTCATTCCTCACACTACCCATCCCGTCCCTGTTTTCCTTCTATTCTCTTGAAAATAGACCTTTCATAACAATAAATGTTTGGAATGTTATGCTGATGCTTTAAGCAAACAGTGGAAAGTCATTGGGTGTTTTTCACAGCTTATTGGAAGTAGTATGGGAGAAAGGCCAGAGGCAGGGAGAACACTTGAAGAGTGGGTTGGAGATGATAAAGGCCAGAACAAGGCAATAGTAAATGGAGTGAGGAGGAGGGACAACTAAGAGCTCTGCAGTGACTCAGTAGCATTCCCATGATGCTCTACTCTTTCTGCTACAGATACCAGTGTCCCAGCATTCAGCTACCATGAGCAGTGGGCTTGTTCACCTACCTGTGGTCTTGTCCCACCCCAATTCATATCCCCTGGACTAATGTTTAAAAACTGTCAAACATGTCACCACATCAATAAGTAAGTAGAACTGAGACAACGGTTGTTGAGAATAAGACTTATCAGAGTTAATGTGAAATGTGAGGAACAACTGAAAATATTTAGGTCACATGATACTGCTGCTGATAACACTGAGGCTATCACATTAGTGTTGTCATAATTGCAAAAACTAAACATCGCATATATTTATCATTAAAAATCCAGTCAAAATCCTGCTTGATACAAAAAACATGAGGACATGCAAAGTATCCATATCCCATTTTTGTGTTCCATTGAGAAGTGCAACTGGTAACAACTCATATGACAGCATAGTCATTAAAGAAAAGGGAAGAATTCACAACTGTTTTTCTTTATACCTGTACCTCCTTGTAGTAAGTTATTGAATCATGAACTTATACTGGATACCTTATCATTAATTTTCACTTATTGCCAAATATAATCTTTTGGGGGTGGGGAGAGGCAGGGTGTATATGGAACACATAAATTTTTTTCCACTTGTAAATATTAGCAAGTCAAATGCTCCTGTGCCCTTGTTTCCCAATGAAGAGAAAGAGAGTACCAAAATGGAACATTCCACCAGATTGAAGCTCTGTGTAATTATTTATGCAATTCTGAAAATACATTTTACCATATAGGGTATAAACCCTGTTTCTTCTCATGAATTGTATTTAACCATGGAAATTAAAGGTGTTAATTAACTTACAGCCAGTCAGAGCCTCGTCTGCTTTAGCACTCACCAACCCACATGGTAATTACTGGCTGCTGTATACAAAAGGAGTTACAACTGACACAAGATTTCTGCCCTCTAACCCTGCTTTTAAGGATCCTTCACATCTCTGGAGTTGAGGGCAAGGGATTGGCTGCCTACCGCCTTAACCCTAAGACTTGCAGGACCAGGCCTGAATAGCTGCTAACTGAATGGTGTTGCATGACCATCATTGTGCTCTTAGGCAAGGAAGGAAGAGGCAGACCCTGGGGAATCGCTGTGAATTAGCACAGTAGTGTAAGATGGAAGATTTTGTCAGAGAGCCAGGGCAGAGGGCTTGGTGGAGAGATGTGGGAGAGCAGGGAAGGATAGTAAACAAATGGCGTGAAAGTCTTGCTTTGAACGTGCTTAGAAGCTTTTGGCATTCATCCACTTTCAGGAGAAGGAAGCAGGTGTCATACGCCTTGCTTTCTAACTTTAAAGGTACCCAAAGCCATATTTGAAAGGCAGTTCCTGTGGATAAATGTGAAGGAGTTGAGAGAAGGGAAGAAGGTAGGAAAGGAGAAAATAAGTCTATATGCCCCGTACACTATTTCCCTTAATACTCTTTCTTGGGAGTCATTTATGCAATGGGAAGGTAGACATCAGCCTAGTTTATGCCAAATCATTAGAAAACTTGAAGTTAGAGGTACCCATATTAATGAAGTTTTATTCAAATTATACAAGTGTCAGAGATCACATCCCATGGTATCTTAAAAGACAGATCTCAAGGTGATCTTTCAGCTTTCCCAGAACATGATGTGCGTCTGGGGTTGTGAGAAAATATTGTAGTGTTGGCAGATATTTCCTGGCTTTCATCTCATTTTGTGCTTTTGCCTCTCTCTAAAATACATTGGTGCACCTGTGCAAAAGCTCTGTGGAGACAATAATGGTGCTTGTTGGAGTGTGTAGATAAAATGGCTTTTCAGGAAAATTAATAACCTTTATTCTGACTTGGATGATGCTCTTATAAGGTAATTGCCAGAGAGATGCTTTAAAATGTGAACCAAAATATCAAATTCATACCATTATCCATGCCCCCACTGTTACTGACTCTAGATTCTGATGGATAGCTTGGCCCTATTCTTTTTGTTCCTACCATTGCTGCAGAATTCGTGAAGAGGGCTTTCAACTTGAAGTAGTAGCCATAAAAAATTGAAGTAAGACCCCAAGTGGGTTGATGGAGATAGCAGTGTTCTGCCAAAAATATGGCTTATTTATGAGGTTTCTTAGTCATAAACAATAGAATAAATTTATTGTCTCACATTTTGGGGGCAATATATCCACTCTAGACCAGAGGACGTAAGAACATTACAACTGAGGGAACCAGGTTACAGAGAAGTTAATTGATTTCTGTATGGTGCTGTCATGGCTAGTTAATGTGGGAGCTGTGGTTGGACCCAGGTCTCATGGAGTCTGGTGATGAAGTGTTGAAATGGAGTTGCTGTAACATAGATATTAAGAGAGATGAATGAAAGAAAACCACAGAGATGAGTCAAATGAACAAAGAGAAAATCATATACACACTTATTGCATGTGAATTCAACCACACTTTAAAAAAACTACAACAGCAACAGCTATAATAAAATAGGGTGTTTATGTCAGATGACTCCTAAATACAACCAACTACTTCATCTGGTGTTCAACTAGAGAAAAATGATAGATTCCAAGGCAGGATAGACACACAGTTGCATTGGTTGGAACTTGTGAGATCGGATACTGTAAAATATCAAGGCTATTTCTGACTCTGTTAGTCTGTCTTATATTCAACTTTGAGATCAATGCCCACATAAGATGGAAATTTATAGCACTGAAGGTTTTTTCCTATCAAAAGAAAATTGAAGAAAAATTTCTGTGAATAGATTAATAGTTTACTTTTTAAGCAACAACTTTTTCCTAATCTTCAAATATTTCTGCCCAGCAATCCTTTTCAGTATGAAATCTAGTGCAAATTTTTATATACTTTTAAAATATGTATTTTAAAATACAGGTGTGGGAAAAACTATGTTTACAGCTGTGAGTAGTCAAAACACAGAGTTTATTCTTTTGATTTAATAAAGGTATTATAATAATCATTACCTGTATGTGTTTTTCCATACAAACAACTGTAAGTCTACTTTGACTAACCCCTATATATAAAAACATTTCAAAACATAAGCCTTAGGCTTGAACTTGAGTCTATTAAAGACTCATGGTTCTTTTGCTCAAAAAATAGAATTGAACATTATTGCTTTTTTAAATGTGTTCTTAAAATAAAACACACATAATGAAAAATACATATAGCAAAAGTGTAGAGTGGATGAGTGTTTAAAAACTGAATGTCCCTATGTAAACAACATGAAGATCATTAAAAAAAAGTTGACCAGCATCCCAGAATTCCCTGAGATGTGTCCCCTTCTAATCATGATGTGCCAATGCTAACCGCTCACCTGACTTCTAATACCATCAATTAGTTTTGCCTGTCTTTGTATTATGAGTATATGTGAATGTATTCATATTGCATTCCACTCATTTGTGTCCGGCTACTTTTGTTCAACATTTTCTTATTGATATTTCTCCATTGTCAGTTATTATACATTGTTCATTCACATTGCTGTATAATGTTGTGTTGTGAGAATATATCTTAATACTGCCAAAGAGTTTTAAAGTATGTACTAATTTTCTACCAGCCAACGAAATAGGACAGTTTAAATGACTACACATTCGACCTCAAACTTGGTATTTTCCATCTTTTTTATTTTAGTGTTTCTGGTGAACAATCATTGATTTTTTTCAAATTGACTAAATAAACCTCTAGCAAATTCATACCAAACAAAGGTCTTTATTTATGGACTAGAGTGTGATGGGGGTAGGAAGGGGCAATGCTCCATGAAGTGGAATTCTTCACCATCAACAACAAGTTCAAAGAAGAAATACAATTTGAATGACATAAGCAGAAATGTCTCAGCACAG
This sequence comes from Murina feae, assembly GCA_004026665.1. NCBI lineage: Eukaryota > Metazoa > Chordata > Mammalia > Chiroptera > Vespertilionidae > Murina > Murina feae. The sequence continues at coordinate 4,613 of PVJC01005772.1, read as the reverse complement.
ACAAGGGTTCTTGTTTAAAATACTGCCTTATTTTCAGAGAATGCATGCACATGGGCTAGACATTTATGGAATCTGAAAACTGACATTTTTAATATGTTGGGGGGGGTTGTGAGACAGAAGAAAACAGTAAGAACTTTATTAACTGTAGCACTAATTTTTGAGATTTTCATAGAAAAACCATACAAGGCAGTGGTTGATCTGTATTTTTTATTACTGTTGCAGGGTCTCCATTTTGGTGCCTATTGGATATTGTTCCCATAAAGAATGAGAAAGGAGATGTGGTACTTTTTCTGGCATCCTTCAAAGATATAACAGATACAAAAGTGAAGATTACTCCAGAAGATAAAAAAGAAGGTTTGTACTGTTTTCAGAAAACATTGACAGATGGGGTAACATTTTGAAATTGTTTATTCAAAAACTCTGGAAGAAAAAAAAAGTCTTTTTAAATAACAGAAACTCATGAATATTCATAACCTAAGTGATCAGTATTTGGTACCTATTCCAAAAATCATAGAGACTCACAGGTACTTACAGTCTCTTCTTTGTATTAAAAACTCAATAGACAAGAACTGAAAGTTCATATCCCTACACAGATAGGATAAGGATAGAAAAATAATTTATCAAAATAAAAAAATTTATACCAATTTGTTTTATTAGAGGGAAAATGAATTGATAGTGAAAAGTAAAGTTTAAATGATGTGATTAAAAATACATCTCTCCAATTCATCTGAATTGCAGCAGCTCAATACTTGAATGTGCAAATTTCATTTTATGTACAAAATTAAGAACTCAAGTTTAGTGGTTGTTAGGGTGGAATGTTGCAAAGAAATGTGTATCTGTATTTTGTAGTATATGGCCATATAATAATTTGTTTTATTTGCAAACAAGGTTCTCAATCCTTGAAGGATTCTAAGACTTTATGTTGCTTACCTTATATTTCCTATCTATAGCTAGCTTACTAAGAAGCAACCTGCATTTTATGTCAACTGACAAAGCGTAATACTGAAAAAATGCTGCTAGTATTTTGTTTAATCAGGAGTAGAATGAGATAATTGGGTGACCAGAGAAAAACAGTTGCCACTGTAGAGCTTTCCTCTATAATAAGTTATTTATTAGAAATAACTATTTGACAAGACATAACAATAGCTATGTCTTGTTAAGAATGGGCTCTTTTACTCCAGCTTTTATGAAAAATGTGTGTGAACGTTTTAAATATATTGTCTCTTGAAATGACAACACAAATGAAGAACAGTTATGGATTGCCCCTCCCCCCTTTTCTATTATTTGAAATGTTTGCAAATACATGACTTTTTCCTGTGGATTTGCATGACTAAGCACTGTGGTATATTTTACATACTCAAGGGAAGAGCTGTCTTATAATTAAAGTTACTTGGATATGAGAGCAAGTGTAATGTCTATCCAAAGAGAGGAAAGTGTGGACGTCCCTGAGTATAGTTTTGTTTTTACAGTGTCTTTGGTATATGAGAATACAAAAGGTCAGTATGTATTGTTTTCACACTTCTGACACCAATTGTGCGGGGGGTTTCCATACCCATTCTGCAACTCTCTGGACACCTACTGAATGTCCTATAATTTAATTTAGTTCTGACACTAAGTACCCAGAGTTAGTGTCAGATTCCTCAGGTTTGAGGGCCCCTTCCCACACTTCAGATGCCAATCACAGTATTGGGTGCCCAGGGAACACACAAACTTTTGTCCAACTTGGCTCAAAGTTGGGGGTTTCCACATGAATAATTTGCTGGAACAGCTCACAGAACTCAAGGAAACACTTCACTTATATTATTACAAACTAGAGGCCCAGTACACGAAATTTGTGTACTCTGGGAGTCCCTCAGCCCAACCTGCGCCCTCTCACAGTTTGAGAGCCCTTGAGGGATGTCCAACTGATGGCTTAGGACTGCTCCCTGTGGGCCTAAGCCGTCAGTCAGACATCCTTAGCGCTGCCACGGAGGCAGAGAGGCTCCTGCCATCACCATTGTGCTCGCCAGCCGTGAGCCTGGCTCAGGGCTTCTGGCTGAGCAATGGTCCCTCTGTAGGAGCAAAGTGACCACCAGGGGGCAGCTTCTGCATTGAGTCTGCCCCCTGGTGGTCAGTGCGTGTCATAGCGACTGGTCATTCCACCATTCAGTCGATTTGCATATTAGCCTTTTATTATATAGGATGATACAACTCAGGGACAGCCAAATGGAAGAAGTGCATAGGGCAAGATATGGGTCAGAGTGTTGAAGAGCTGCCATGCTCTTTCTGAGTTTGCCAGAACATTTTCTGTTGCTACCTTATTATAAATATCCCACAAAAGTATGTAGTTTTTTATAGAGGTAAAGCAACTACTGCAAGCCAGCATGATCATGAAATTCTCATTAAAAAAAATAGTGAGGTATATATTTCTCTTTTCTTACCTGCACTCAATAGAGGAAAATACCTTAAAATTCACAAATCGATGGCATGTCTAGCAGGAAAGGCAGCCTCATGCATATTTTTAGAACTTTAAAATAGTGTTTGAAAATCATTAAAATGCCACCGTATAACTGGAGCAGTGTTGTATCATAGAACTAGGAAACTCTGAACTGACTTGACCCAAGATTGCTCCTCAAATCAGTGTTATGACTGACGTTCAGCTAAGTTGTAAAAATAAGGTTTGTGTTAATTAAATCAATTCCCTGCTAAAGCTCATTTGATGACCTTCTTTTAAGAGATATAAGTTGCATACTTCCATTTTTAAAAATACTTCAAATCATTAATATCTACATTGTTGAGTTTTTGTTTGAAATGAAAAAAAAACATATTTTATAGAAATGGCTAACAAGGTATGTACTCAGTTTCACATCTCAATTTTCCAATCTTTTGTCACAGCAGTTCATTCATCATGTTAATTTCATTATTTATTTAAGCCATTTTAGTATCATAATGTGCCATGTTTTTCCAGACACAAGACCCAGTGCAATTATTTTGTTTATTTCTTGCAGGGTGTCCCAGATTTGGTTTGAAATGAGGGTTGACACTGAGTTATTCATTATGTGGCAACATCATCAGTTATGCCAGAACTGGGGAATTCCAGTTCCAATTTCTAAAACGTGGGCACTTTACTAGTACATTTGTCTTGACAATTTAGGGGTTGCTGTGTGAAGGTTTTCACGTTATCTTCAGTGGTCATACAAATCAGGATTAAAATGCAATGGGTGTCCTTTTTGAAATCTGACTTTTGGCAGGCAGCTGCAGATTACTATTAAGTACACTGACGAAAGGTGTTTTTTTATTATTAAATATGTCTATTCCTACTACTAAATAGCTCCAGAAGAAATAATAACAGCTGTACTAAATAATGACATAAGAATTGCACTTACCTATGAGAACCTGAGCTCCTAACATAAGCTTAAATAATCAGGGCTTATTTTTCTCATATTTTGAAGAGGTTGGAGCCAAGCAGCCCTTGGCTTGAACAGCAGTAGCAATACTCACAGGCGCTCAGCCTCTCGGCCTGTCTGCCCTGCTGTTCTTAACATGCTATTTGCCGTCCTCATGCTTGTCACCTTGTGGTTAGAAGATGCCTGCTGCACCTCTAGAACTTATTTCTGTTGTGTAGACAGGAAGAGTGAAGGACAAAGGGCAAGAGCTCTTCCCTATAAGCCTTTGCCTTTGAACGGAGGAAGGAATATCCTTCCTTCTGCATCCTCTCCTGCCAGGGATTTCCATCAATGTGTTGTCGAAACTTGACTGTGCCACATGGTCATGGCCATCTCTATAAAGGCTATGAAATCAATAAAGGCTATGAAATCAAGGGTTTTGGTCTACTTTTTATGTTTTCATGCCCTTAAAGTAAGAATAGCCAAAGAGAATGGGCTTAAAAGTGAGGTTAGATCAGAGTGTCTAGTATTTATTGATAATTTTCTATAAGGCAGATGGATAACCCAACATCCTACAGTGTAGAAGAGTGAGATGTATGAGAGCAGGTGAAATGCCCAAAGCCTCAGTGCTGTGAAGAGGTAGAGACAGGATTGGAACCCAGGACTATCTGGTCTAAGAGCTCGTCTCTTTTCATCATACCAAGGAGCCTCCAGTGACAACAAATGAGAGGAAACTGGAAATGAGGTGGAAAGAAGGCTGGGCTTGTCTCAGTTCCTTCTCCAAACTCCTAGAGATGATTGCTGTTGAAAATGTACACCCCAATTTGTTTTACCATTCTCATTTCTTATTTAAAGTTCTTGGTATTCAAAGTGGAGTCCAAGAGAGGACCTAGGGTATTGGTGTCACCTGGGAGCTCATTAGAAATGCAGAATCTCAGGCCCTACGTGAGATCTCTGAACTAGAATCTGCATTTTCACAAGATCCCCAGCTGATTCACAGGCAACATCAAAGTGTGAGAAGGCTCGTGCCATATGCATTCTTTAGAAAGGCCTTCTCTGGACATATGGTCAGAAGTTACCCACTTCCAGGCACTCTGTCACACCTCCTCCTTCACTGTCTCCATAGCATTTATGGTTATCAGAGACAATCTTCTGCCAAAAGTTCATTTTGAAATTGTTCTCCACTCCATAAAAATGGAAGCTGTATCAGGAAATAGGCCTTTCCTCTCTTCTTTAGGATCATAAGTC